>CM016564.1:12871051-12994167 GCA_003412495.2 Echium plantagineum
GGAAATAGATGCAATACAAAAATTTCAACAGCTTTGGACATTGTCAATCTCATGGGGATCAACACCGAAACCTGATAAGCAAAAAGATGAGAAAAGGGGACTACACAAAACCTTCTCAAAGGCTCTTACTTTGCAAAATGCACCTAAGCCTACCGTGATCACTCCAAACAAAGGAGTGCTGAAAGAGCACAGAAACTCAAATCTACCAGGAAGTTTGAGGAAGTTGGAGCTTAACTGCTTCCCGGAACAACGTGCACCACAATGGCTGAACCGTAAGACATTGCCTAATCTGAAGAAACTATATATTAGGGGTGGAAGACTTAGAGAACTTGGAAGTGTTTACGATTGGTCAGACGAGGAGGGACCAAGTTTAACAAAGGATATCTGGAGTGTCGAGATACTACGTCTCAAATACTTAGCTTGTATGGATATGAGCTGGATTGATTTTGCCATTTGTTTCCAAAGATCATCGTACTGGAGAATGTCAATTGTCCAAAGCTCACTTTGTTCCCCTGCAACGACTTAGGAGTGTGGTGCAACGAAGCGAAGTTGAAAAGCAAACAACAAGATTAATCTGCTAAAAGAGAAGATTGACTGACATGCTCTATTTTCTTGA
The DNA here is from genome assembly GCA_003412495.2 of Echium plantagineum. NCBI lineage: Eukaryota > Viridiplantae > Streptophyta > Magnoliopsida > Boraginales > Boraginaceae > Echium > Echium plantagineum. The sequence continues at coordinate 12,871,668 of CM016564.1, forward strand.
AAATGATTTCATGTTTCCATTTTCTTGTTGGTCTGTTTACATTCAGCTGCAGCAGAAGTTCAAGGGACATGAACTTCCATATGTTTCTTTTGTATCATTAATCTGAGCTTTGTAATAAAATGGTTTGCTTTGATTTTAACACTTATTACATGACCATGAGTTTTCTTTCACATATAGGAAACGAAGAATATTGATAAGAGTTAAGGTGGATGAACATAAGAGTTCGTAACGAGTAACGGTTGATATATGAAACATTTCTTGTTTATTTTATCTCTATTGATGCAGATTTTTTAGGTGCTTACGTTAGAGTTTTAGTTTTGTCAATCCACATTCCATAACCATCGCAGGGGAACAACGTGAGCTTCGGGCAACTGACGTTCTCAAGAGTGACTAATTTAGGGAACAAATGTTGAAGCTCCATCCACCTCATCTCCATATGATTCAAGTACTTCAGTCGGAGCGTATGAACATTCCAAGTGTGCTCAGTAAAAGTTGGCTTCCCACCGTTCCAGTCATAGATTTTTCCGAGGTGTCGGAGCTTCCCACCACTAATGTGGAGTTTCTTTAGACTTTGCAGGCTTTCTGGCTTCAGCCAAGTTGGTGGATCGATCTCTGGGTAGCATACAAGCTGCAACTTCTCCAAGGTTCTTGGAAGTGTGAAATCACTGGATTTTTCACTTCCCGATCCTTGGTCTCCTGACTGAAAAATATTTCCAAATGCACCCAAAATTGTTTCACTTCGAGCCAATGCTCGGGCTTTGGGCAGGGGCCGCTTTGATATAGTTCGCGTTAATGGCAAATTATTTCCTTGTTTAGTTCCCTGATTCTCTTCTTTTGGGGCCTTTTCAGTATTGGTAGTAGTTGTTGGAGCTAATGAACCCTTTTTATTATTCAAGATTGTCTTCTACATTTCCTCATCTTCCAGATGCATCTTTTCTTTGCTTTCCTCCGAAATCTTTGTATTATCATCCACAGCTTTGGATATTCTCCCCCAGCTTCTTGCTTAGAAGGTGTCACATGAGCTGATAACGATTTATTATCTTCAACAATGCCTTCTGCTGTCCTTCGATTTCTGAATTTGTCTTTTTCTTTCTTCAAGTACACTTGAATTATTTTCTGCAACCTTAGAAGATTCAACTTGATTTTCTTCCTTAAAAGATCCTAATGGAGCTAATAAGGTTGTTTTTTGTTCATTTGTTCCTTCTTGTGTAGAGTTCAATTGTTCAGCAGCAACTAAATATTTAGTTGTTTGAGTTTTTTCTTGTTCAATGGGTTTAACCGCGTCAGCTACTTCGTTCTTCTCTTTAAGGCGGTCTGCTTGTTTGAGTATTGCAGTTGACGTCTCTATCACATCCTTTGATGTTTGATGGCCTTTTTGTTCATTAGTTATTTGGGTGCTTGCTTGTTCCGTGGCTTCAGTTGATTTTTCTATTGAATCTTTAACTATAGGCTGAGTTGTTTTTGCTCGACGGTTCCATTTACTTCATCGACCTCTTTCTTTAACTCCTGATTGTTTGTTTGCTCAGTTTGTTCCAACAGAGTTGTCTGCTTTATCTTTTGTGCTCCTAGGATTGCTTGTTGACTTGTTTCAGAGTTTTCTTTTCCTGCATCTGCTAAACCTTTTGTTTTTGAAGGGCTTGCTTGTTCGATATTTGCAGTTGATTTATCTATTTCATCATTCGATGTCTCTTTACTTGCTTGTACACTGTTTGGTTGAGGGGTTTCATGCTTGGTGGCGTCAGTTGCTTTCTCTTCTGGATCTTTTATTGCTTCAGGGCTTGGTTGTGGAGTGTTTGCCTTGTCACTTTTTCCAATAGATTTATCTGCCTCATCTTTTTACTGTTCGAGGACTGGCTTGTTGAGTTGTTTTCAAGGTGATGCCTCAACAGCATGTTCTCCCTCTTTCGATGCTTGAGGGGCTTGTTGATCAGGTGTTTATCTGAGCTTGATCAACAGCTTTAGCCAGTTCATGTGCATCATCTTTGAGTCTAACATGCTTGTCCCTTTTCTTCGTCCCAGGTACCTCAGATTTCGTCTTTGGTGCCTCATGATCCACCTTATTTTGACGTTTATCCTTTCCTTTTTCTCTTGAGCTAGGCGATCTATCTTTTGACGATGATCCCATGATATTGATAGCGTCTTCAGACTTTGAAATTCCTGAAGAGCCTTTGAATCTTCATGTTCAAATTTCGCAATACTTGTGTAAATTCCAAGTTTCTCCAATTTATGCAACCTGCTCAAATCCTTTAAGGTACAAGAACTTTTGATTGTGATTATATACTTTCTTTGAGGTTTAACTACAAATCCCAGAAGGACTTTCAGGTTTTCAAGATCCGCAATTTCTTTAGGCATGTGATCAATCAAGTAACATTCTGACATGTCCAAGTGTGTCAGATTTTTTAGGCCACCAATACCAGCTGGGATGACCTCGAGGTTGTGGCATGCTCGGAGGTCGAGGATCTTGAGATTTTGAAGCTTCCCAATTGTATCAGGCAGCTCCCTGACTCGAGATACGCCTTGCAAGCTGAGAAACTTAAGGAATTGCAAGTATTTCAGATTGTCCAAAAACTCAGGATTTTCGATTTCAACATGATGTGTCTCATCACTTTGCCATCGTCCAAGAAGAAGGATGTTGATGTTCTGCATTTTCGGGAACCATTCAGGATTAAACTCCAGAGTACTCTCATTGAGGTTAAATATCATGTGAAGCTTCGCAAGGTTTTTTGACATCTGATAAACCTTGACCAACAAGCAATGCACGGAGCGAGGAAGTGTATTTCTCAGTTGCAGTTCCATCTTTTTCATTGAAATCAAATAAGCGAGCTCTTTGAGCAATGTATATCAGTACTATTCGAGCCATCGGATGCAGCTTGTAGCTGTGAAATTGAGATCTAGGCTTTGAAAAAATTGGAATGAGAAATCCCATCTTACAGAAGCTCTCAAGAAATGATGTCCCATCACTGTTCTTTTCGATGTAACCTTCAGCCATCCACCAATAGATCATAACCCGCCTCCTAATCTTTGCCTCGTTCGGAAATACAGAAAAACAAAGCAAACACAGCTTCTTCTCAAGGTTGTCGTCTATGGCATTAAATAGCGAGTAGAAGTTTCCGAATATTTCACTCTGCTCAAACACTGAATCGCCATAAAATCTAGGTAAATTCAGCTTTTGCTCAGTGAGCATACTAATAATCAGAGAATCTCTCTGCAGCTCATCAGGCGTCTTCTTTGTTTCATTCTCTAAATTGAGAATTTTCGCCTTGGAAGGAAACTTTGCCTTCAGCTTGGTGACCCTTATCTTTAACTTCTGAAGCTCATCCTTCAATGTCTTGTAGCGTGGATCATCTTCAGGCGTATCTTCACGCAGCATGTCACATATCATCTCCTTCAGCTTGGCGAGGTCGGTTTTAGCTTCGTTTAGTCTGTTCAACACAACCTCTCCATACTTTTGGAGAACATGTGGATCTTTGTCCAAGTACTTGAGTTCTTCTGATATCAAACTGCATAAACTATCGAAGTTGCTTCGACGACTGATACTTTCGTTAAAACTGGAACTGGATTGTGGTTGTTTCTTGATGCTGGCTTGTGAAGCATCTTCTGTGATCTTTGTTTTATCAACAGAACTTATAGGCCAAGAAGAGGAACGTTTCATCAGACTTTTCATGTTGGACAGGAACAAGTCTTGTGGAATTCAAGACAATGTACCACCTTGTAAAAACAACATCAATTAGTCCCCCAACGTGGCTACTATTCTGCAGATTAATGTTCCAAAGTGGTACAAATGCCACAAATCCATCGTAGAAAGTGATAAGCGTTACACATTCATCGCTATTTTGATAGAGGCATTGATGAATGCGCAACATTTATCACTATCGAGGCATTTTAATAATTACTTGCTACTTTCTCCATGTAGTTTTAAATACTTGTTGTTATTTACGGTATGAATAAGAATAAGCAAAGTGTTAAATCATAAATGTAAGTTTTTGATTAATTAATGTATCAGCGATGAAATGATTTTATTAATTTTAATATTTACTGGTTTCAACGATCAACGTTTCATAAAAACTAAACAAGAGTATATACATATAGTAAGAAATATTAGTATATTAAATAGTGAATAACGAACCTTGAGTGTAAGGGAGCCTCAATTTTCTTCCCCAAATAGGAGAACAAACCAGCTATAAAGAAATTGCTATTTATCGGAGGAGGAATTGACTCATTTTACATGGGTGTTTCTCTACATTAAATATATAAAAATGTATTGAGCACTTAGAATGATTTCTGTTTCGATTCTCTCAATTAGGATACAAAGTAAAGTAAATTCCAAATTTAGACTGTAAACTGAAGAAAGGCATAGAACATAACCCTACCAAAAGAGAATGGTTAAATATATAGCTTTTCTTTTTGGATGTGAAGCAATATTAAACCAAAATATCTAACCAGCATTAGCTTTTTTCTGAAGGGCGTTCTAGCTATATCAGAAATTCTTGATTAACAATAAGATAAATAATTTACTTTGGAAGTTCCATAGATTTTTGAAATACCTTTCTCTTTTTCTTGATTTCGAAAAAAAGAAAGAAAAAAAACTAGGGGTCTACTTATTTAATTGATTGGTAAAGAAATTATTTATGATAAAATTTTTCAAACTTATCAATGGATATAACAATTTTGTTATGAGTAGTTTATTTTACCTTGGAGTCCACTCATAGACAATAACCCCCACCCCCCCCCCCCCCCCTCCCCTCGCGAGAACACAATTTACCAAAAAAATAAGAGTACACAACGCTTTTAACCTCTTGCTTGCCGTGATATTTGAACCACATTTCAATCGTTTATAATTTCACAATAATATTTTCCAAGTTATAATTATGTTAGTTCACCTAGTGAAGGATGATCGCATATGAACAGAAGTTATAATTGTTTTACATACATTCCGTTACATCCCGATAACCTAAATTAATTTTAAATATATGTACCTTCACTTGGATTTATTTCAATTCAAATATACCATTAAAGTTCATAATTTTCAAAAAAAATCTGTTTATTTCACTAAAGGTAACTCAGTAAATTAATATAAGGTGTTTGTCCAACTATTATTTTCCAAAATTATCGAGTAATTTGACACCCGCTCCAATCCAACTCATAAATCCGTAAGAGACTCAAAACATTTGAATTGGGCATGCGCTTCAATTCATAATAATTTCAGGAAAAGGGGAAAATAAATTGAGAATCAATTCAAGAACTTTTCATATTATATGAAACTACACTAGTTACTATAATTAATAAAATTAAGCAGATTGGGAAGAAGATTGAGGTTGAAACCCTGGTAGAAAAAATGGGGGAAGAAGAAGAAGATTATATGGGAGACATTTCTCAGTTTATACCTCCTGATCAAGCTTCTGATTCCTCTAAATTCTCAACCAACAAAAAGGTATTTTTTTTACAAGAAAAACATATTTTTTCACAAACCCTAATCTTCAATTTCATGATTTTGCATATTGTGTTGGTTTTTTTCATGTACTGAATGAAAATTAATTAACTATGAGCATGTTTGTTTATGTTGATATGTGAGATGAGCTTATATTGTCTTATGATGCTGAATAAATGTTGATGAGTGACCATTATTTTGATACAGTTTAAACTAATGCATAAAATAAACTGATTAATATGTTATAGGAATTTTGTGTTTTATAAATGATGGTAGGGAAGTAGGATACTAAGGGAGTTAATCAAGAAGTGTTCTTGTCTTATAGACCTGTTTTCGAGAATTTCTAGTCCTTAAATATAGTGAAGTTTACACTTTTCCCCGATTTTGCTCGAGTAGTCGAGTATGAGATGGATGAGCAGTGAAATTCAGGTGCATAAGCTAGAAAAGAAGAAGATATACACTGATTGGATCAGTGTTGCCGTGTTGGGAACTTGGGATGTATTTTTATATTCGATTAGCCTGCTGGGGACTGAAATATTCCTGTGTTGGATTAAATTTATTTGCTTGTAAGGTGTTTATCTGCGATATGGCTAATATAAGTTCCTTGCAATGTCGAACAAAATATATTAGTAATGCTAGTTATTTCAACATGTCCAAACTGAAGCAAGGTGTTTTTGGATCATGTTCTGTGTCGTGTAATGCGTCAAATAAGCTGTCGAAAATATTAAGCTTACAGTTGTATACTTGTTTGAGATTAGGTTTCAAGTAGCAAAGCTAGCGGCCCAAACGTCCCAGACAGAAAACGCAAAATCTTGAATTGGCAAGAAGAAAGGAAAAATAAGAGGGAGCAAAAGCAAATCGAAGAGGACCAGAAGACTCTAGTGAACTTGGAGTCTGCAATTCCTCAATCTAATATCGGGTTTAAATTGTTGAAGCAAATGGGCTATACTCCTGGCTCGGCGTTGGGCAAGGAAGGATCTGGCCGTGCTGAACCGGTAGGGATAGAAATCCGGAGGGGCCGTGCAGGAATTGGAAAGGAGGATCCGAAAGTGGAGAAGATGAGAAGAGAAAAAGAATTGACGGAGCAGATGATGAGGACAGAGAAAGAGCTAATGGAAGATTTTGGTTGTCGTCTAAAAGAGAGGTGGAAAGGAAAGAGGATATTTATCAATTTCCGTAAGGCAGAGGCTGCCTTAGCTCAGTTAGAGAACAGGGAGATTGTAGAGGTGGAGAAGAATGAGGAGGATGGAGAGAACAAAGAAGAAGAGGAGGAAGAAGAAGAAATCACAGAAGAAGTACGCATAATAAAAGCTTCTTCATTTTCCTCAACTCTGTCTATTAACTCATTCATATTTCATTGTTTTAAAGCTAAAGAAAGCAAATTCGTTTTTTCATCTCATATGATTAGATGGTCACAGGCCTTACACCCTTACAGCTAATCTATTGTCATAGTGGATTAGCTCAGCTTCTATTCTTTATGTGCATAGTTGTGACTTTTGCACATGTAGACTCAATTAACACCTAGTAAATTTGATCTACTTGCAGGATTTGATAAATATATTGATGAAGCTGAGAGATGAACATTTCTATTGTCTTTTCTGTGGATGTCAGGTATGATTGCGTTGATGATATTCTATAACAATTACCTTTGAACTCATTTCCATGGTATTCTATACTCTGGAACTGGTGGTTGTGAAAAAATAAGCAGAGAAAAGTTGCGAAAAGACTTGCCACAAATGAATCTGCTTATTCTTTTTATCCATAACAATTACTTATTTGATCCATCTGCTGTTTTAGTATGAGTCCGCAGAAACGCTATCATCACAATGCCCTGGGATAAATGAAGATGATCATTAGATATTGAACATTACATCCTTAATTCCTCATGGGTTCTTCCATTAAAATGATTTCAAGACCAAAGAAGTTGGAGGAGCTATTCTTCGGAAGCAAGCTATATGGGCCTGGTGGTGAAACTGAGAAGCTGGAAGATGACAATTTCAAACAAAAACGAGGCAAGAATTGAGAATCATATATACCGCTGGCCTGGTGATTTGTAAGTCCAAGTGGGAATGGACCATCTGAATAGTTTTTTGCTCAACTCTTCATAACAATTTATGTTCAGCCTGGGTGCTTAGATAGAGTGATGTAAGGTGATTTTGTAACAGTTGAACAACCTTGTAGAAATAATCTGTAACATTGTTTGATCATCTTCTGGGTTTCCATCTAAAGGTTTATTATAAAAACCACCATCTGATCGTGTTATTGCAAAAACATAAGACTGAAGCGTGGATATGCCTTCGATTATTGGCTAAAAGATGCTCAAATTTGTTTATGAAGCCGACTTTTAAGATAGATAGCTATTCATTTTAGCTCAATGCATGGTACGAGGGATATTCAGGTAACAGAAATAAAACACTTGAAAATCAAGATTGTTGGTCTACATCTTCAGACACCAGGAGTTTTACATAAGTCCTAGAATAATAAGAAAGCAATAACGAGAATTCAACAATGCATTAAACGACACAGCACTAATTAATAGAGGCAATGAGCTTAAATGTCCAAGGGCAGCGTAGCTAACAACGACTTCAGAGGTTCAAAGAGACCAGTTGATATGCTGAAGAGGAGGTTCATAACCCCTTGAGTGGTCGATGTTCGGATACTGTGGCCTATTGCTCTGTTGAGGCACCTCAAGCTCGCCCGGGTTATGATAGTTTGGAGGGTTATGTGCCATAGGACCAAAACCCAGGTTGCTGGGTACTTCATTACAACTGCTTGCAACTGCTTCACTTTTAAAGCCCCAGGAAGGACTCGAAAAGTGAGAGACGGGTACACCATGTGTGCCAAATGGCTGAACCATTGGTGTCCCGTCAGGGTTTAGCAAGTTGTTGACCCCAAGAGCCGAGGATCTTGTTCTCGAGCCCCAGGGCTGATTTGACAGAAGAGAGAGAGCACGACTGGAGTCAGAAACACCAGGAAAACAGTCTCCAGGAGGAATACCAGGAAACGCAACTGTAGGTCTAGCTGATGAACCATGCAGAACTAGCTCGGAGGGTGGGCCGTCAGAGTTGTTCTGCCATGATTGTTGAAGATAATTCCCTGCTACGGGTTGATTTCTTGATGCATGATCAGATTGGCCATTATTCGGCCAAGAAGTGCCTCCACTAAGATTTGAGTATGCTGAGAAGTCCATCAGAAAGCCTCCACCTCTACTGATGCTGCTATTACTGCCATTTTCTGTCACATGAAGCAATGAAGCATCAGACATCTCAATGAGTAACCCATAAGAGAACTTTCAGAAAAAGTATTAGACCAAGAATCCTAGCATTTCACATGAGTAATATTGCCTAACCCAGAAAAGACGAAGAGAGACTTCCATAGCGCGGAGACATTATAGACCCTGTTTGTGGCTTCCTTCGACGTTCATTATGGCCAGCTAAGCGTTTGCGACAACTTCGTTTTCCTTGGTCAAATTCTGGAAGCAAATGAAACCTGGAAGTATGCTATTCAATATGTTACCACTAATCCAGAGAATTGATTAAATCCAAAACTTTTCCAGAAGAAGCTTATCATTCTAGAAGATATGAAACTACAAGAAGTAAAATCTAGCCGTTCTGGTATTCAGTTATATGAGTTATTCTACAGCACATAATTTTAAGAATTCAGATGGAATTGGGGCTTGAGGTACTAATCGAACTCCAAAGCTTTCAATGGTCGTTTTAAGGGTAAAGTGATAAACTAGCTAGAATGTCCAACTCATCTAAAACATCTGCATCTCCAGTATTGCTGATTAAGATGTACATTTTTTGACATGTTTGGAACTTCATTTTCCATAACTGGCTAGTAGTTACACATACAAATTCACAGTGAGCAGATCTGTTAGCGCTCACGTTGGAAAAATTGTTGATATTGGTCTCTTTAGCTATATAATAATTTAAACAATCTCACAGTATTCTCATGGGTAGTCTAAGGATCCTACTCATCTCCATATCAGACAACGCTACGCAGATATATAAAACTCCCCGAAAAACTGGAAGAAGTTACTTTCTTAGACCTTCGAAGTCCCAACCACCCCTCTCCCCAAAGGCTGTACATTACTTGATGTTACAACATATGAGAAAAATCAATAGCTTGTCATACTCATACATGTCTATCAAGCATCAACAGTCAAAGTATACCACCTTATTTAAGGTTTGAAGACATATCACGAAGTCAAATAAATTAATAACAAAAAACCATTTACTGGTAGTCGGCTAGTCGTAATTAGATGGCTTAACTGTAGTTAGGGCAGGCCGGCAGCTAATGCATAGAGAATACATGGTGCTTACCCTAGCACAGGGCTAAAGGCTTTATTCGCCACCCTATAAGCGGGAGCATATCGAAAGGTGGGGGCGTGTTAATGTAAAAAATGCATTATTTGCTCAAACCTCTCCTAATTGCAAAGTCAGGGTAGGGGGTGGGGGGGTGGGGGGTGGGGGTTGGTGTGAATGCTCAGTCTCTTGTCTGATCCTAGCCATACCAACAGAGATAATAACTACAGATAACAACAGTTGTCTAAACTTGAACAACAACATTTGAGAAATTACCTAAATTGTTGCAACAACATTTAACAAATAATCTTAATAACCATAATATGCCTATCTCTTACAAGACCAAAAAAACATTCTTGAATTTCATTTCTTTAACAAGAATGTCAAGTTAGCTGACCTGCTGCATTGCTGACAAAACCTCTGCTCAAGACCAGCAACAATAACCTTTGAAGTCTTTGAATGCAAACCACACACTTTATGCTTAGAATAGTAACTCTTAGCATTGCTCAGATCCACCTGACAACCTTCCACCTGACACCTAGGTGGCTGCCCCCCTTGAACACCTCCACTCCTCCCCTTCTTCGCCGGAGACTGCGGCGGCAACCCAGTAGAGGAACCCTTAGCAGACTTCCCCTTTGCTCCACCACTACCACCACCATTGCTACCAGACTTCCCCTGAGCTCCACCACTAGCACCACCAACATCCTCAAAGTAGATTTTCTTACCAAACTTCAAACCATTGACTGAATGGTCAGTTGAACTAAAGTCTGCAGCTGCACACAGTTCCATATTTTGCTTGATGAGGCAACTCATGGATTCCTTATGGGTAATACCATCTTTTAACATGTGAATGTGTGGCACAACATGTTTATATGGACACCATATGTAAGTTTGTGTGTGTCTTGCAAAAACAATTAAATCTTTATTTTTTTATTCTCTTCAAAACACATTTTCCTTTACTGATACTGTACAGTCAACATTTTATAGGACTCCCTAATATAATAATGGTTCCAACAATTATTTTTTGGTCAATTCGTAAACTAACCATGTAACCAAACGCAAAGTTATGACCAATTTTATCCTCACCCTATATTCATTATCGTATTTCAATCGCGATACTGTCTTTTAGATACGTTGACGCATGTTGTAATGTTCTTAAAAATCTTAGATTACCCGACAATCACATTTGTCTTTTAGATATTCTAGAAATCTTCGAGTATCTCACTACCGCAATTTATTTTATAGAAACATTGACGCATGTTGTATATTTTTGAAATGAGGTTGCTTTAGCAAATTAAAGAGAAGTTTAAGAAGCTTGTTTAAAAGGGGTAATTTTGTCCAAGTCTATACTCGCCAGATAAAATGGAAATAATCAACAAAAGGCTAATTAATTCCAAAATCTAAAACCTAATGACCAGAAAGTCCTAAATTTGAAACTCACTTAATCACTAATTTACAAAAAAAAAATTCCAAAATCCAAAAGTTCCGCCTATCTAATCACCAACCTCCTCAATAAAAAAAACATTAAAACCTACAAGTTCCGCCTATCTAATCACCAACCTCCTCAATAAAAAAAACATTAAAACCTACAATAATGGCCCCAAAACAATTCAAACATTAACAATAGGCAAGAAAATTAATGACGAACTTGAATGTGAAAACAATGGCTACGATGTCTTATATTTTTTGTCATGCATGTCAATTTTTTTTATTGTGGAGCACAATTGTTGAAAGAAAAAATGAACTTGATAATTCAACTGTGCAACATTTGTTCGCTTAGTTGATAGAATTTAGACATGATTAAGCATCGTATGATTTTGGATTGCATTTTACAATACCATATTAGTTGAATTTTGTTAGGTATGTAAATTATTCTAATAAAACACAAATTTTTTGGGACAAAAATTAATAATATGTAAATGATTCAGATAAAATACAAATTTTTATGTAAATTTTTCCGATGGAATAACCTAATATCACCCGTTAATCACTTATCTCTTTTTAAAGGTACCAGTTCATCACTCGCCTTTTAAAATTTATTTCAGTTGGTCTATTGGTCACTTTTCCAGCGGGTCAACGCCTGGTCAACGTACGTGATGATCATTATTAAGGGGTTTTATATTTTTTTCATGTCGAAATTAAGTAAAAAAAAAATTGAAAAGTAGAAATAAACTCAAAATCATCCCTTAATTTCAACATAAAAAGGCGAAAAAACCCTTAATAATGGTCATCACATGCGATGATCCGCCGAAAAAATGGCCAATAAGCAAACTGAGACAAATTTGAAAATGTGAGTGATCAACTGGGATCCTTCAAAATGTAAGTGATCAATTGTTGATATTAGAGAAAGTTAAGTGATGTCCCAGTCATTAACCCATTTTTTTTTGTAAATTAGCGATGAATTATGAATACAAATATATTACAAATAATAAATACATAAATTGCTAACTAACAGAGAGTTAGAGTATAATATGAGACAAATTTGTCTCCAAGAAGGTTCGAACCCATAACCTCTTTCGTGAAAGATTGGATCGGATGTCCCTGGCTATTGATCCATCGGCAGTCATTAACCCATTTTTGAAATGAATAATGGTGGTGAGTAGACACATAATTAGTGATTGAATAGTGTGAATATGGGTAAATGTAAAATGCCTAAAAAGGTGTAGGTGATGGGAGACGAAAATGTGAAAAGTAGCAAGTGAGTGATGGGGCCAAAAGGACATCTTCGGTATGTCATAAACGAGATGGAAGGTTGATGTAGAATTGAATGAGTAGTGTTGTGTGGTGTAGTGGTGTCTTTTCCGAGTCCAATAATGGAGGAGAAACCCACAAGCTGAATCTGCACAACACAATCAATCAAACCACTTACGATTATATACTACCACTTGCATCAACTTAGGGTGTGAGTTTTAGTACGTTTTTTTAGATCTTTCAATCTTTTTATTACTACTTTTATGTCACTTTTATTTAACGATTTTGTCCTTTTTATTAAATGCTCGTTTTTACTCACCTCCTCCATAACCTGATTAGTACTTGTTGGTAATGGGACCTAGCCAAGAGGTACTTAAGAAGGATGGGAAGTATCAATAAGGACGATATCGGTAGGGGTAAAATGGGAAATACTATACACACATCCAAATAGTTTTTTGAAGTGAAATTACTATTTTGATCTTACATAAAACTTCCTCAAATACTGCACTTATAAATAGAGGGGTAGATAATTTGCTCCTGTGCAAGCGAGTCAGATTTGAATGAGCATGAGTAATTTGTATGGGTAGACGGAAGGACAGTAGCGATCTAGGTGTTTTAAAGTGACTGTTCGAAATCGGTATAATCTTGATATCCAATTTGATGGAGCTTGTACTTGGTCGTGACTCGTGGTATCTGATACCCGCTTGACCCGACTCGCGAACAATTCTAGGTAGAGATATTGTTGAAGCAAGTAATTACTATGTTCTATAGTACCTTTCAATGTTTTTGCATTGTCATAAAAAAAAAGTAAACAATAAAAATAATGAAACTACATATGTGGGCAACTATACACAATTACACATGCCAAAGGGGCAAAGAGTAAATTCGATGTTTGTTTTTACATTTTTAGCCGAACTAGGCGTTTGACAAGCATGAAAAACTCGAATGACTTGCATGAATAACTCGATTTGGTTTCAAATTGAGACACAAATGTTCGATTTTATACTCCATCGATTTTGAGACATAAACTTGACCCGACACAAAAATGTTATACATCACTATTAAATTATAAAATGAGAAATAATTTACAATTTGGCTTTTTGGCCGTTTATCACCTGAACTATTTTTTCTTTTCTATGTTTCCTTGAAGTATTTATTTTATCTATGTGCCCTTGGGTTATTTGATTTTGGAATCAAATATAAATTTTATTAGTATTGCAAAAATAATAATAATATTAGCTAGCAACGAATAGACCCATAATTTCAAGGTCAAAAGTGGGATCAAATTTAGGTCTAAAACATGAGGCCAAAACCGAAATGAAACCGATCTGAACCGATTCCGGTTCCATCTGCCGTATAACCGTTAGGTTGGTTCGGTTCTTTTTTCCGTCCAAAATCGATCCGAACAGTGCACATAAAAAGTGAATTTCAAGAGATTTCAACTGATTGCCGATGACTCAATAGCTTGGTGACATCCAACACATGCTTCCAAACCAAGAAATCTTCATTTCTCTCATCACTAATTTACAAAAAAAAAGGGATTTCGACTAGAAAAAACCTTCTTATTGCCCAAAAACGGAAGTTACATTCCAGCCAGTCAACACGAGACACGTGCCACACTCCGCCAAGTCGGTCGCATGACATGTGTCCCGCTAATGGCTCTTTTGCCTTATCAATTCAGCGTTTTAACACAATTATTCCCACACGATTCGGTTATCTCATTATAACTTGACATATTAAGTGAGAAAATTTTAGGATATTGTCTTTCAATTAATTCATACTCCATATACCTTATGTAAAAATTCCCCAACAACTAAGAATGGAGCCACGTAGGGGTGTATATTTCCACAAGTAGAATAGGAATCACATAATTAAATTGTGCGTAGGGATAACCTAGTTATTATTTGGTGGTCTATTCGTTTAGATTAGACAATGTGACATATAATGGTCTTTCAGGAGTGGTCAATTTTGACAATTTTGATGTAATACAATTTGAACAGTCCGTACAAAAAAGTTACTGTATCTGGGTTGAAAAATACTACAGTACCTTCAAAAGTTGAGTGATTCATGGCCCCCTTTTAGTTGGGAAGCCTTGGGGGGAGGGTGGGGGCAGTATGAGAACCAGTCCATTTAAAACTCAATCATGAGCAATAACCATTTCTATTTTATCCACAATATCTTTGATATGATGATTCATAATAGTATGTGAAAAAGCATGTCATGTTTTACTAGTAGGCATTTGAAATTGGACATATATATTACTCCATGTTTTCCTTTGCAGTGACGATCTCGGTGATTACTCGTTAAGTATGTATTGGGTAAATATTGGTTGATGCGGTTAAGAAAGTGCTGGTAGGAAGAATCGAACTAATGACTTGCCTTCACAACAGAGACGGATCTAGTATTTTAACATGGATATTCATTTTATCATTCGAAATAGAAAGATTCAATTGAGATATTCACTTTAGAGAAAATAGACATAAAAAGTACATGTTTGGAGGAAAGATTTGAATACGAGACCTCTTGTAAATTAATCAATGACTTAACTATATGGGCGAATCTATCTCGTTCGAAGTGGTGATTCGAAATAGACATAATTTTTTCAATTTAATTAATGTTTAAAGTAATTACACAATCATGGCAATTTTATTTCAAATTTTAGGAAATACATTATTACTAATTCTATAGAAGGTTGGTCCGCTCATGATTCACAAGCTCATATATTCTACCAACTTAACCATTATTGCGAACTACTGTTACATATTTTCTTGACCCATAGATATGCTTTACTTGAATGTTACAAAATTAGCTCGGTTTCTTTCCTCAATGCAAGAATATTCTTGTCAAGTTTGTGAGATGGTTCTTGATTAACAACTAACAAGATTTCTTATACTTTTCTTTCAGTTGAATCCACCAAATTATGTAGATGCAAAATGATGTTACTTTGCTTTGTGAGACACATTTAACTCCATTTTCTAAACTTCAAAAAGCAATTCCTTTTCCTCCCATGTTGTACACGATACTAATGTGAATGATTCTTTTGGAATATATATGAAAAATTCAAGCATACCCTTCTTGATTACATCAATCTTTAATCTATTTCAAGATTTATATAGAAAATAAAAAAATGTCTATGCCCCCTTCAGGCTTCGAAACTAGCCGAGGCAGACGCTACCAGCTTTATTGGTGTTACCAATGCCATAGAACTGTGCGAGCTGCAACATCTGTAGGTACTTCATCTGAGGTCATTTGTCCTAGATGTCTTGGCTACTTCCTTTACGAAGTAGACGTTTCGAGGCCTGGATATATTGTCGATATCACTGCATTCGACCCTTCCCCTCAGGCTCGAATGCTGGAGGCACTCTCTCTCATGTTCGACCCTTCAAGGAGGTTGCACACCCCTGATTTGGATGGAACAGAACAACGTAGATTTTCGGATACAATAGTGCTGCATCCTCAACCTCAGACTAATGACAACGGAGACGTGCCTAATAGAGATCCTGCAAGATTCCAGGGGTTTTTCCCAAGAAGACGAAACAGGGTCGTTGAGGATCAAACTGATGATTGGAGTCCTGAGAGCGGGATTCTGTCCCGCCCTCGATCCTGGATTATACTCAGACCACCGGGACTTCTTCCTGACCTGCCAAATCCGGGTCCAGGAAGAGCAGTGCCTCCAGGGGTTGATCCAGGGAATTATTATGCCGGTCCAGGATTCCAGGCCCTGATCGAAGAACTCACGGAAAATGATAGACAAGGTCCTCCACCAGTGCCTGATTCAGCCATCAACAATATTCCATCAGTAAAGATCAAACCATCTCATTTAGTTCATGATTCTGAATGCCCTGTCTGCAAGGAGGAATTTAAAGTAGGTGCAGAAGCTAAAGAATTACCATGCAAACACATATATCATAAAGATTGTATTGTTCCTTGGCTGAGGCTCCACAATTCTTGTCCCGTATGTCGTCATGAGATTCAAATAGAATGTGAGCATGATATTATTCAGGGAGAGGACTCAAGTGATCAAACTAGCCAAGAGGGTCGTCGGGGGAGGAGTCGTCGTTGCTTCAGATTAAGGCAGTTGATGTCTTTGTGGCCATTCCGTTCGAGGCATAGGAGACTTCATCCTCAATAACATTGAGGACATGAGCTCAAGTTGAAAACTAATGGAATTATTAGGCTATAGTATGGTCTTGAGTCTTGGCCTAAAATTCTTAAAGTCTTTCAATTATTCAAATTGGAACATGAGATCTCCAAGCATTCAACATTGTTATCAAATTAAACTTTTTATTTCCAAGTAATGTTTCCATGTTGAGTACATGATCTGGATTTGATCTTAGATCTTTATTATGATATAACTCATAATTCATATAATTTGATCCTTCAAGCTCATTCGTTCGAAGAATTAAAACGTGTTAATTTAAAACCATTTATTTTGTCGATATCGACATGTAGTGATTGATACCACATGTCTTTCGATGCCCCCAATCTAGAAAATCATAATTACGTATTTCTGATAATTTATGAAATGAATTAGAAGTATTATTATATTGTCAGAAAAATAAATTTAGAATAAAACTAAATTTTGAGAACTTGAGGTCCGTGGGCCAAGCGTGTGGAAAACGTGGTCCGTTAGTGTCAAAATCGTGGGCCTACAGTATAACTTTTGTGGCCCAGCAGTTTTGTTACCTTGGACTGTTGGGCCAACCGTATAAGGTCCTTAGCCCATCACGTCCATATCTATAGGTTATTAATTGCATCTATCCAATGGTTCGATTCAATCCATTGGCTCTAATTCCTAGGCTATTTATATTGGGTTTAATCTTACGAAAAATTGATTTTAGAAAGTAGAAATGGAGACAAAAGAGAAGAGTAATACCTAAAAGCTGAGGAAGAAGACGATAATTGCTACGGAAAATTAGAGATGACGATCAGTTCGAAGCGGCGGCGTTTGGACTGTCTTTCGCTTTCTTTCTTTTTTTCTTGAGAGCATTTTTTGCTTTTCGATATATTTTCTTCTTGATCTAACTGTATATTTTAATGTTATACGACTACAAAATCCTATTATTACTACTACTATTTTAAATTTTATTATTTATTTTAAATTCATTTTTGTGATTTCCTTATTTGAAGATGGTGGAGAATGCCCTCATCAGAAACGTAATTGTGTTAAGATGGATGAGCCTAAATTGTCACATATGAAAGTTCTACATTAAAATAAAGGATAAAGTTCATCAATTAATAAACTAGGGAGCAACTCCACTTATCACCGATTGATTTTAAGATGGTGTCTTGAGATATTAAGTGTGCTCTCTCTCCTCATATGGGTGTGGCCCATACCTGATTAATGAAAATTCTATAAATTGTTTCCTTATTTTTTTGCAATAGATGCTACAATAACGAGAAAAGTGAAGATCACAATTTTCTTCTGATGGAAAAATTACAAAATAAAATTTGAAACCCCATCATTTAAGTTCTGTTCTATTTTAGAATCTTCATAGATTTCTTTTTTTTTTGGTAAATTAGCGATGAGGTGAGTATCGAACCAAGACCTTCTAGAACCTTTTTCATTAGGCTATGCGATTAACTCTGAGAATCTTCGTAGATTTTGATAATGAAATTGTTCATTTAGTTCCTTACCATTCTTAAGAATTCTTTAATTTTAATTCTTTTCTTTTAATGTTCGACAATTCCGTCAATTGACGGACCTAAAACGCTAGTTTTATATAAAAATATTTTAATAAAATTAAATATAAAATTGAAATAATGTTAAATTTTGTTGTATAAGCACTATGCAAGTATATATTAGAAAGTTTTTAAATATGCATTATACAAGTGTCAAACTACTATAACACATATGCATGTTTCATACGAATATTAAACTTCAATAACACATATCAAACGCTATGCAATGAAACATTTTAATAAAATATACAAAGCGCTATACATGATTAAGCTTCAATAGCCCATAAAATGCACTATATAAGAAAAGCACTATGCAAGTGAAACACTTCGGAAGCGCTATCTTAACTACTATAACGGTTGCTTACATAATGCTTAAAAAACGCTATATATTGAAGCCTTTTTCTATAGTTGTAGTAATAATTTTGTTCTTTTCTGACAATCTCAAAATTAATTCTTAATTATGTAATATGATAAAAAGATTAAGGAAAAAATCAATTCGAATTGCAAAAAATATTAGGTAAAAGTAACATATATCTTTTAAAAATGTGAATGGATGGAAATATGATTTTTGTGCAATAATCGATCATATGATGATATATGCAAAATCTGTATCTTCTTATGAAATGTTTCCACGAGCTGTAATACATTCATCAGCCAGTAATAATACAACTATGGATGAGTATAATGCATACGGAACTTATTACATCACAAGATGATTTGTAATAAAATATGAATGCATGCATGCTTGTACTTTGAAGAGGATTTGGCGTGAGGTTTAGGCCCTCTTTGGTTATATCATACATATAATATAGATACTCAAATTTAACCTCTTGCATATGCAATTGTGCAAATGATTGATTGCATGAACTCATCAAATACAAATGAATGTATGTACATATATATTAGCTTTTGGACCTCGTAACATACCCCGTCCGTCCCTAAAAAATGTTACATTTTGATTTTTGTTAGTCAAATATTACAAAATTTGATTATGAATTTCCATTAAACGATAAGAAATAATATAGTCTTGTGAGACCTTGTTGAATTCGTCTCAATATATATTTTTGAAATATTAACTTTTTATAATAATTTTTTCCCATGCAAAATAATAAATATTTATGTTTTAAATCGTGTTTTGTTGACCACCAAAAGTCAAAATGTGACAATTTTTTAGGGACGGAGGGAGTATTATCTAACGTGTGACATTTCATCTTTACATTTTATAACGATTTTAAAAAAAATTGAATATCTAGCCACTGTCATATACTCTCTCCGTCCCTAAAAGTTTGTCATATTTAACTTTTATTGGTCAAACATAACAAAATTTGACCATGAATTATCATTAAATGATAAGAAATAATATAGTCTTGTGGGACCTTGTTAGATTCATCTCAATATATATTTTAAAATATCAACTTCTTATAATTTTTTCGCATGTAAAATAATAGATATTTAAATTTTAAATCGTTGACCACCAAAAAGTCAAAATGTGCCTATCATTTAGGGATGGAAGTAGAAAGTTATGGTCCTATAAAGATTTGTTCTCCTAAGATTTCTTTAAAGCACTATCATGCTATTTATACAAAATTAGGAATCAAATTGTGAAATTAATGCATTAGGAGAAATCTTAAGAGAAAAATTCTTAGGAGAACCGTACCCAATCCGGACGATCAACGAGAGACGAAATCAGATCGATTCCTAATTTCCTATAATAATATTTCAACAAAATATCGCACCTCTATGTATACAAATTCAAATCCGTGATATCAAATGTCCATTCCAATTACCTTATCACTTATCGCCACTAGATTATGAAGTTGAGACTTACATTTGTAACAATACATATGTAACTATTGTTTAAAGTGAAATGGTGCACCCATAATGGATCATCTATACAATTATGATATTATGACCAAACCTATCCCATCTTGCCTCTAGTAATTGAAATATTCAACCATCAAATAAATTATTGTTCGTGTTACTATTTATTGGTCTTAGAGGAAAAAAATAACCATATTATTTGATGGTTGAATATGTCAATTGTTTAACGACTTAGAATTTACTAGACAGTATGTGATGATTCGAGAGAATATGATAAAGGAAAGATGATGCCTACCAATCTTCAAATGTGATTGAGTGGATCTCTTTTCCTTGTATACATACTAAAGTTGGTTT
This sequence comes from Echium plantagineum, assembly GCA_003412495.2. Lineage (NCBI taxonomy): Eukaryota > Viridiplantae > Streptophyta > Magnoliopsida > Boraginales > Boraginaceae > Echium > Echium plantagineum. The sequence goes on from CM016564.1 coordinate 12,891,951, forward strand.
GGCGTTTCTCCAATTATTTTCAAGACTCGTTCTTTCTTCTATGATTTCTCTCAGATGTGAGTTCACTTTGCACAATGTTGATGATGTTTCATTATTTCTCTATACATTTTCACATCTTTGTGGTGTGTTAGTGTTGAGTTTGGTGAAGTTAGTGCTGTTAACGGATCGGATAATCCGGAAATCGGTCCGCTTTATCCGATCTGAAAATCTATTCAATAGTAAATCGGATCCGGTTCGGTTCTAAATTTTGATCCGGACGGAATTCAAAATCGAATCCGGTCCGAGAGCCAGTAAGGATTCGGTTAATTCGATCCGGAAATTCATCCAATCGTTTTCTTTATACTTTTTGATATTTACAATAACAATAAATTAATGGTCAAAATAAATATGATTTATTTTATTTCTTGATGTAAAAGTACAAATTAATTAATTGTGGTAGATTTTATTTTTTAGGTTAAAAAGTGAAAGCAAACTAATTTTGGATTTCTGATACAATTTCGGATACCGGATATAATCGGACCGGACCGGTTATGGATAAACCGGTAACCGGCCAGGTTCCAACCGGTTTCGGTCCGGTTTTGGATTGCTATCCGAAACAAAGTTTCGGTCCGGTTCCGGATGGACCAGAACTGGGATCGGCCGGTCCCTCATTGGATGAAAACCGGTCCGGTAACAGCACTAGGTGAGGTAATTGTCAATGAAGTCTTAAATAGTTGGATAAAATTGAATTTAGTCTCAGATAGTTAAAATGTTGTAATTTTTTTTTTCATTCAAACTAATACAAATAGTCATGCGATAGATAATACATTGCATTTCTAAATTAAGCAAATGAGAGTCTAAGTTCTAAATAAACAATTTCGTCTTCTCTGACTACTGCTGCAATGAACACTCTCGCTAACTGGATGTGACTCCGATCCGCACATAATGTTTGAACTTGTCTTGCAACGTCCGGAAATCCCACAGAGTGGGTGTTGGAAATCTCCGAAACACCTGGAATCCCACAGAGTGGGTGTTGGAATGTTGCACAGGTAGCCCCAGAAAATGCTGCAAAGGCAGCCACGAAAGCAGAGGAAGTATATTTAAATATACTCATCTGCGAGAATCGAACCCGAAACCTCTTGAAAAGAGGCTCGAGCCTGGTACCACTAGACTAGAAGCCTTGGATACAATGTTGTAGATTAGTCCCTTAAAGTGGCACATGTGTTGGATATCGTCCCGGATTTGGCGAATGATGTACATTCGTCCCTATTTTGTTGAACATTCGTTCCATATCGAGAACCATACTACAACGTTTGTCACTTAAGACCATATTTTGATATTTTTGTCACTTTCATGAATTAATCTACAAATGTCATTATATGGGACTAAAGTGTAATTTAAGATATTTTTGCCATTTTCTACATCTTTATTACTAGACCAAATTAACCTTTCACCTTAAATTATCTCGAACCCTTTAGACTCATTTAAATGCCTATTAGATCGAACCACTTTTACATGCATTTGTGCTATTATTTTTCGAATTAAAGCAATTGTACATTTGTACCACAAAGTTTGATTACGACCCAAAGATATCTGAGATAATGAACTCATCATCACTTTGGAATATTTCTTCTTTTTTTCCTTAACTTTCGTTATATAACACTTCAAGTGCAAGCCACTAGCAATCATCTAGGGAAATAGTATAAATTTTATCTTTGGATCCACAAAAGCATACAATAATCACTGATTCAAAAGCCTAATAATTAATTTATTATAAGTTATAATTATGAGGTAGACCCTCTTCGATCACGAGGGGGGGAGAGAATCTTGATGTTGGTTCTTGAACTCCCAAAATTAGTGCCTCTTGTCAGCTTGGTTGTAGCGATACGGCGTTATGGATTTTATCATTTTACCGTAAGATGATGCTAAGGTTGCCAACATTACACTCATGTGTCTTTCATCCTCATTTCTACAAAACTAGGCATTATTTGTTCCGGGATTTAATTGTTAGTATAATTTCAAATAGTGTGACTCTCATAGGTTCCCGTCCTCACGTAAGAATATTGTTACAGATTAATTCTTGAAAGTATTAGCATAAATATTTTATATGATCCTGAAAATGATAATTATTGCATATTTAGTGTGAAATTGTCGGAAATAATTGGCGATTTGGTCTCAGATAATGGGAGGAAGTAGCACCTTGGTCCCACATAGTTACATTGTTGCAGATTAGTTCCCAAAAGTGGCTCAAATGTTGCGATATAATCTCCAATAGTGACAACCGTTGCACACTAGTCCCTATTTTTTGGGACCATACTGCAACATTTGTTACTTTCAGGGACCATGCATGTTGCAACACTTGCGTCATTTTCAGGGACTAATCAGCAACGTTATACCTATCGGGGACTAAAGTGCAACGGTGTCCATTTTGTGGGACCAAATATGCAATTATCTGGAAACTGTCACAATAATGCTGACTTGAAGTACACGAAATAGTTGAATTGCGGAATATACTTACCTGATCATGAAACTAGAGTTTTCTTTTTAACCACTTCACCAACATAAAATTTGCTTCTTATAAAAATCGTACCCAAATTATTTAAAGTTACTGCATATTTGCCCCTATTTGTATCTAAAAAAAGTTCACAAGATGATCACTTCCAGATACCATAATGCAACACATACATCTGACAAAATTAGGACTACATTGTTACGGTCCCACAATAATTTGTGTATGTACCATGTAGTTTATCATTGATTTCAAAAAATATTATCATTGAAGTATATATAAATTAAGAGAGGGATTAATAGAACTTGATTTATGATTCCATTCTTAGTTTTTAATTATTTAAAAATTTTATTTTGTACTCCCTCCGTTCTGAAATACTTGACGTTTTGGCACTTCTTTTTTGTTCCAAAATAGTTGACGTTTTCAGTTTTCAATGCAATATTTAGGTAGACTTTCCTCTTTAGCCCCTATTAAATATTCATAGTAAAATGTACTTATCTAGTAATATGCATCCTCCATTACTCTTGTGTTGGTAATTAATTACATTAACTATATACATGCATTTGATAATGCCATTTAATCATAGTAGTACATATCTCTATTATAATGAGTAACATACCTATAATAGTTTCATCATCATTTTCGATTCCTTCTTCACTTTCAACATCTTGTATTTCTTCTTCACTATCACTTCCTTCTTCGGGAATATTGTTAGTAAGATCATTATTATGATAGTCCATTTTTGTTTCGGTAAGGACTTATGCTACACTAACATTGGCCTATCATTTTATATCATGGAGAAGTCTAAAGATCTTTTAAATATTTTGCTTGGCTCCAATCTTAAAGTTGTTTCTAATTTATTTTAGAGGCAAAACAAATTTAGTCTTATTTTGGAGGCAAAGTAAGATTAAATGTAGAAGTTAATACGTGAGTGGTCTTTCATTTTTTAGTGCACTCTTTGTTAATGATGCAATTAAGTATGGCTTGTCATTTATTCCTATAATATTTCATTAATTAGGGGCAACTTTGTAAAATTACACTATTTCTTAATAGTTGTGCAAATTGCTAGAAAGTCAAGTATTTTGGAACGGAGGGAGTAACATTTAAAAAGGAAATACTCATTTAAATGACTTTCTTAACCGGAAAATATTTCTTGTAAAGCTTGCCATATTTTCTCAATAGGTATTAGCGATTGAATTGAATGAGATATAGACAAAAAACAGCAAGTAAACAATCATAATCTACCAAAATAAAGTACCAATTAGCCTATATTTTAGTTGTAAATTCATTATAATATTACTGATTAATATTACAATTATTGTACTCATCGTATACGTATTCATAATCTACCAAGTACCAATTACACTCCGTATCTATAATAAAATATATATGTCAAAAATTTATAAGAAGACAATAAATCTTAATTAAGGACACGTGACGAGAAGAAAAAAAAGGTTCGATATATTACGGGATTGAAATAGTGTTTGCTAGCAAAACGAAATTGAGGTCGAGACATGAAAAATCAAGAAAATAAGATAAAAAAAGTGAGAATATTATTAATTAATTAAGAGAAATGAGAACGTATATAACGTTTGACAAACAAACATTTGTGCGGCCTGGTTTATCAGATAAGTTTGAGAACAATTAATGGAAGTTAGGTGAGGATTGGACCAAATTAATCACTTTTTAATTAATAGGGGAAGACGAGCCACATAGTGTGGAAGAGCCATGTTCCATACTAGTGAAACAAATCTTCCAATTAAGAGTTATTAATAGTATATAGTATTTATATATACATTATTGGATGATTTATGTTTTTGTTGAGATAAGGTTGATGGTGTATGACTGTATGTGAGAAGTGATTGATATTCTTGATGGTATGTTTCAACTAAGCAAAATTCAGAATAATATTGAAAGTATTACATAATGAAAATTACATTATTATCTAATAAGATCAATTAATACACAATAATTATAGATATCAATCTTACAAATATAAAACATGTTTAAAAATAATATACATTTATTTATTTACATGTTAAAAAAATACAAACACTATAAATGGAATGTTTTGACCAAGTTTAAGTATTATAGTGATTGAATTATAGGGTGGTTCTTTTACGACTAGTGGGTAGTTTTTTCTTTAATAAATTTTGAATTGAAAAGAATAAGGAATTGTCATGTGGCTTTTTTGGATCTGAGGTATTATATAATATAAATATAAGAAGGAGAAATGAAAGGTTATTTTTGAAGCTTCATGATCTTCTTAATTGTATGAATGTCTTAAGTATTGAAACAATTACCCCTAAATTATAATCATAGAACGTCACATATTTTAAATTTTTAAAACATGAAATAATATATTATTAGAATCAACAAAACTTGTTAGAAAAATTGACATGATTACAGGTATATATAGCTTTGTTTAATTGAAATACTGAATAAATTCCATCGTCACTTGGTAGATTACAAAATTTTGTACTCTCACGTAGTAAATTTAATTACTCTTTTCCAATTTAAAACAAAATTATAATAACTCAAATCACTCTCAAAACAGCAAAATTATCAAATGTATACTTATATAATAATAATTTATCTGCAAGAGGTTTTTTAATATTTCAAGAATGTGATATAATTTTGTTAATTTTAATGGATTAAAACGACAAGCGGTAGAAAAGGGAGTTTCTAATATTAGGTCAGGTATTTGCGGATCGTGTGACATGTTGAATATTGTAATAATTTTGTAGTTTTCAAGAAAGGCCAAAAATCTTGATTTTATCTGTTTGTCTGATAATAAAAACATTAGCAATATGATGAATGGCAGTGTATATATTAAAGTTAAAGTACATAGGAGTTGTGTAAATCGGCGACAATTCAGCCTTGTTTACCTCTTCGAGTCTCTGTTCATCCCGATTTGGACGCCGGAGTTGGGGGCCAGCCACCACCCAACTTTATCACTTGCCAAAATTTTTATTTATTTTCTTTTGGTGATTCTTTAAATTAATCGATTATAATAATAGCCCTCTTTATCTTTGTTTCAAAGAAAATAAATCCTCACCCATTTGCTTAGTAGTCTGGTAATATAGTGTGCTTCTATTAGGAGGTTTCGAGTCCAATTCTTACTAGAAGCACATATTCTTTCATGTGATATTTTTACTATTAGTTTAGTTAGAAATTTTTGTATTTGTTATTTGAAATGCTATGTAATTTTACTATTTATTAGTTGTAATTCTTATTGCTAATTTACTATAAGTGGACACTTGATTTATACTCCCTCCGTCCCTAAAAGATTGTCACATTTTGACTTTTGTTGGTGAACCTTACCCAGAACCTTTTGGTCACTAGCAAGAGCCTTATCCACTAGGCTATTCGATTAACTCGAGTAAAAATAGTTTTAACAAAAACAATATACTCCCTCCTTCCCATGTTGTTTTTCCAATTTGACTTTACACGGTCTTCGTGATACGACTTAAAATGTAAATATCTTTAAATCTATACATGTAAAAATTATAAAAAGTTGATATTTCAAAATTTTAAATTGAAATGAATCTGACAATATTCAATTTGACTATATTACATCTTTTGGTATTAGAAATTAATAGTCAAAATTTTTAAATTGTAATTCCAAAAATAGAAAGTGGAAAAATAAAAAGAAAAGGAGGGAGTATATATATTTGTCCTATTGTGCTATTCTATGTACGGTTTTTCTACAATGAGCACAGGTTAAGAGGTTAATGAAGTAAAGTATTTAACTAAAATTTAAATTAAAAATTTAATATAAAAAGATTTTTTAAATATAGTATCTCTTTATATATGATATGAAGTTATGGTCCATAACTTTCTTGCCAATTTCATAGGGAATAGCCAAAGTCCTACAACTTTCAACATTAAGAACCACTCAAATGATATTCTTGATTTCGATCCCCTTCCTTAAATAGGTGTTATGATGATGAGCGTGGTCTATAAACAGGAGCCTTAATTTGGATACAAGTGAGAGCCTTTGGCAAGAACATATCCCATGCATGTCTCGAGACTCAAGACAACGTTGATTTTGTTCGATCATAATTCTACTTTTATATCAAATCTTCAAGTTTTTCTTTTTGCACATAAAAGGACTACACCATATTCTTCTATAAACAGTAAAAGCATTCACCGATTGGAGGTGTAACACTCACAATGTCACATGGATGGAAGGATTAAACTTTCGTGTCGAGACATATAGTTTTGAATAGAGGAAATATAGAAATGTTTCGGAAAGTACAAGAAATTAAATATTATGGAGACGGTGTAAAATTATGAAAACACATAAAAATAAATATTTAGTACAGTACTATTAATTTATCACATGGATTTATTTATAGAAATTGACTGTCTTTAATTTAAATATGAAAATAATTAGGACAAAAAATTTCAAATGTATAGTAATCCTTCTCTCTATTCAAATCGAATTTCTTTTTATTTGTAAGTATTATTTTCCAATCTTACCCTTATGTAATATCAATCATATAATAAAAAAGAACTAAAGAAAAAAAAGATTTATTGGTCTACAATTAAGTTAGCTTATGCTAATTAACGACTTCACAATACCGAAAAAACTTATCAACTCATCAAGCACAATTCTCATTAACACATAGATTTCCCTATAAAATTGTTTAGAGCACGCACCTAGTTTAATTTTTCCATGCATATAATCATTAATTGGTCAACATCATATCAATCACAAATCTTGAGCAAAGATTAGTTAATGTACATACTACATACTAAGAATCGATACTCTAAATACTTACTCCTTCCGTCCCTAAAAGATTGTCACATTTTGACTTTTGGTGGTCAGCAAAACACGATTTAAAACATAAATATCTATTATTCTACATGCGAAAAAATTATAAAAAGTTAATATTTCGAAAATATATATTGAAACGAATCTAACAAGGTCCAACATGACTATATTATTTCTTACCTTTTAATGGGAATTTATGATCAAATTTTGTAATGTTTGACCACCAAAAGTCAAAATATGACAATCTTTTAGGGACGGAGGGACTATTAAAGAATAATTAAATTAACTCATCCAATGATGATATGCTATATTTCATTAATCCATATCAAAATTTTATTTCCAAATTAAAAAATATATGTACAATAATAATAGTCCTGTTACAAGTGTAGACCCGAGGAGAACAGAAAGCAGTGGTCTCATTTCATATTCTGCAAAGTGGTTAGTACTTTTATTTAAATTACCTACTAACTTGAGGCATTTTGGTATCCAATACCCTTTATAAATGCTCATGAGCACCCCCTCTTATCCCCACACATACATACACACTCACTAAAAAACTCCTCAAAAAAAAAAAAAATGGTTGGTCCCTCCTCTCCCAAACCTCTCCAATCCCTACACATTTCCTCCATGAAATCTCCCACAAATCATTCCATGAGCTCCATGAAGATGAAAACATTTGTCCAAACATGCATCTTCTCCCACTTGTATCGCATAGCACGAGCCCTCGCGAAAGCAAAATCTATCCTCATTGAGCTTATCAAAGACATCCATGTGCTTCACTTGCTAGAATTGCCCTTAAAGAAAAACAAGAACAAGAACAAGTTGTTTTTTGGATCTTTTAGGTTGCATTACAATTGGTGCTCCTCACATGTCATGCCAATGCCAATGCCAATGATGCCTCATGAGCTACAAGGCTACACGGCCACGGCTAATAACCATTTATTCGAGTACTATGATTCGTCGTGGAATTCGTTAATTCACAAAGAAGGTGGTGATGATTCACAACTCTCTAGCTACTTGCAATGGCTTGAAGAAAAGGGTCAAGAAGATAAGTCAAAGTCCAACAACATAGATGATGCCAATGAGATTGATAAGTTGGCTGATATGTTTATTGCTAATTGCCATGAGAAGTTTAGGTTGGAGAAGGTGGAGTCCTATAGGAGATTTCAAGAAATGATGGCTAGAAGTGTGTGAATTTTTATTTCTTGAAGCTCTATTTTTTTTTTTTTTTTGGAGTTTTTGATATTTTATGGAGGGAATTAAGGTGATGAGTTTTAATTTGGTGATATATAGAAAAATGGTGGGGTTTTAGTCAAATATTGATGAATTGGGATTTGAGTCTTTGATTGAGATCTCTCTTTTTTCTTGATTGTTGACATGAAGTACTTTATGATATGGTATGGGAAGTTGTGCTAGTGTACATGATTAATCTAATGATTTGGTATCATGAGTTTGGGAAATTCGTGCCCATGTTCAATTTTACTAGTCTTATTTCATTTCAAATCGTGTTTGCAATTGTTTTTCTTCTTTGATAATTAATCATAAATATATAACATCAAGAACGATAAAGGGCGAAATTTTAGTTCTCGAACAGGTGAGATATATAATTTCATAATTTTTCTTATTCGTATACTCCTGAATAATAATATGTGAAGATCGTTAGTGTAACATTTGACACTTTTATTAAGAAGGGTGGAGGGCACTTGCATCATAGGATTAGTTAGTTTGTTAAAAAATAAACGAAGTAGCTATCGAAATTCAAGTGTTTTGGTATGTATTGTATCCACCACGTGACAACTTTAATTGGCCAAATGATCAAAACAAATTAGAAAACTCATCTTCTGAATCTTCTATGGTCCAGAAAACGAATATGAGTATTATCCAATTGTTGGCCCTTGTAAAACTTTTGCACTATCTATCCAAGCTAAATGAAGAGTACATGAAATATTGAAAATTCTAAGTTAAAATTATAATTTTTGTTTGCATTTCATAATTCTATATATTACAATAATTTGTTGTTGAACAATGATTGTCCCTCTATACCTTAGAAAATGTTCAACGTCTTAAAATTGAAGGTTAGAATTTTTAAATTTTAAACTAAAATATATTTTATGTGTGTTGTCTATTATTTTATGAAAATATATTAAAATAGTATTTTTAAGTTTTTTTATTATTACCACATGATATGTTTGATCAAGTTAAAGTTGTGAGTAGAACTAATTAAGAGTGTAAAGCTTATTAATTTTATTGATTGAAAAACATAATGGGCAATAGAGTGCAAAGTTTCTTGATTGAAAAATAAAATGGGCAATCTTTAAGGATGGAAGTAGCAAAGGTTGTTAATGTTATAAATTTGACATATGTAATTTGGTTCTGCATACATTATCTCTATCACTCCTAATTTAATATTAACACATAAAATAAATTTGAATTAAATGCATGTTTAATCACACATGTGTGTCACCACATCACCTTTTTAACACACATGTATGTCCCATTTGATTAGGAAATCTTGAAGAATGCCCCCTCCCCATATTTTTTTTAATATTTGCCCCCCATGTCTTTTTTCTTGGATTTGAGAACCCTCCCCTCAAATGACTATTTTGCCATTAAAAGTTTTAGATTTTAGTACCCCTCTCATTCTATTCTTTTTCTTTTTCTTCTTATTCACCATTTCACCACCAACACTACGACCAACCAACAATACCACCACCAGTAACCTACAACCACCTACTTCGCTACCACCACCACCACCATAGCCACCATCTACTTCACCCACCACCAATTACCACTAAACATCCTCAATTCAAAACACAATTCCACCAACTATCATCACATGCCAAAATCTTTACTCTTGCATGGACAACCCCGCACCCCGCCCCACCCCATGGGAAACAACTCCCACAGCAGAAACTAGTTCGGCCCTCCCCCTTACCATGACAAAATATCTCTAGATGCAAAAAATAATATCTTAAACACATTCATTGTGACCGTCAACGTATCGTGAGATTACGAATGGAATATTGGACAAACATGACATGGGACTTCAACTTGTGCGCATAAATTTGGAAGACTTTAAACATAGTGATACATTAGACAAAGATACATTATCAATAACTTCCAAATATCTTAATGAGCAAAGAAATTAAATATTTATACTCCACAAATCACCCAAGATAAGCTTAGCAAAGTAGTGGTCATGTAAATTGCAACAAAAGAAGGGAATTCTCATTTTGGCAATTTATAAAATTAACAAAAAGTTATTAATTATGTTTATTTTAATAAGTAACGGTCCAATATATTATTTATGGTGAGAAAATGAAAGATACTAGACCATGTTGTTGTAAGATTGGTCAAATGTTGCTTTAATTTGGGCTATCTTGAAGTGGTCTTGCTGTCTGGAAAAAAGTAAGGCCATGGAACATTGCTACTGAAACTTCTTTTTCATATACTGTATGTATATGTTCCTTTAGACCATCAACTAATAGTTCATATTAATATAAGGCCACCACTTTAATTTAATTTTGAGAAATGTTGGTTCCTTAATAGTTAAAAGGAATCTTTTCTTTTTAGGTTTCTTGAATTTTTCACAACCTGCCTATTCTAGCCGTGCAGATGTAATAGATTTGAATTCACGTAGAGACAATACTTGATGAAAAATGATATGATTTACTTTCCATTCGCTTAAGACGGGTCCTCTTCCTTGAGTAGTGTTACTATGACATGTTCCTCGATTTACAACTCGTTTGGTCAAGGAGCCTCTAACACATACGAGGGGAGGTAATTGCTGAAATGGTCTCAGTAAGTGGGTGACTGTTGCAGTTTGGTCCTCGTAAGTGGGACCGATGCGCAAAAGGTCCCTGAAAGTGTATAGCGGGTGCGCATTTGGTCCCTAAAATAATATTTTGGTGGTTTTCCATAAATAAATACTAATATTGGGCCAAAAATATAATTTTTAAGAGAAAATTGCCAAAATGGTCCCAGTAAATATGTGCAAATTGCACTTTGGTCCCCGATTATATTGGGGCTGCGAAAATGGTCCCTGATATTGGTAAAAAAGTAGCATTTTGGTCCCTAACCGTTACTTTTAAACGGAAAAGAGTTAGTTTGGGGCAAAAATGTAAGATCAACACAGTTAAGCTCTAAAAATGCGATTATAACTAATAATGGGGCAAAAATAGAAAGTTAGCAACTAATTTATAATAATTGGAGGGAACAATTTTGGAGGGAATTGGGATGGGAGTAAACATAAATTACTTGTTAACTTTCTATTTTTGCCCCATAATTAATTAGTTATAATCGCATTTTTAGGGCTTAACTGTGCTGATCTTACATTTCTGCCCCAACATAACTCTTTTCCGTTTAAAAGTAACAGTTAGGGACCAAAACGCTACTTTTTCACCAATATCAGGGACCATTTCCGCAGCCCCAATATAATCGGGGACCAAAGTGCAACTTGCACATATTTACTGGGACCATTTTGACAATTTTCTCTTTGGCTTGGCGACACACTTAAAACTTCATTTCCCGTTTGATTAAAGCTCCGATTTTGACGATTCAAAATGCGTTGGAAAGCTATTTTCATCATCTTTAAGAATATGAGTTCAAACCCCAGTTTTATCAACATTAGATTTTCAAAACATTTCTTTTGACAAAACATACATAAAAACGTTGAATCATTTATTGTCTTTTTGTCAAAAATTATTCAAGAGATAGGATTGAAGGCTAAATTTTATCTTTGTATACTTTTTTCATCCATAGCCTAAAATCCTTTATCGCATTTGAATATCGATAAACTTGTATTTGTTTCTTCTTTGTCCTTTCATGACACGTGAATGTTATTTTGGTCATCATTCTTTTCTTTTAACTTTTTCAAGTTCTCAATGACTAGTGTATGGTTGATTCTATTTCTTCATCACCACACTTTAGATTTTGTTAGTCCAATTTGTACTTTGTTATTATCAAAATAGAAAAGTCTGATAATCACATATTGACTAACTCTTCAATAATCTTTGTTAAAGCTTGTATATGAGAGATATTTTTTAAATTATTTTTGGCAAAAAGACGATAAGTGATTCAACGTTTTTATGTATGTTTTGTCAAAAGAAATGTTTTAAAAATCTTAATATTGATAAAACTGGGGTTTGAACTCATATTCTTAAAGGTTGATGAAAATAGCTTTCCAACGCATTTTGAATCGTCAAAATCGAAGTTTTAATGAAACGAGAAATGAAGTTTTAAGTGTGTCGCCAAGCCAAACTCTTAAAAATTACATTTTTGGCCCAATTTTAGCATTTATTTACGTAAAACCCCAAAAACATTACTTTAGGGATCAAATGCGCACCCGCTATACACTTTCAGGGACCATTTGCGCATCGGTCCCACTTACGAGGACCAAACTGCAACGGTCACCCACTTACTGGGACCATTTCAGCAATTACCTCCATACGAGGGAGATCAAATTTCCTTACAAAGTTATACGGAGCAGTTTCTTAAAATTACTTTCGTTTTTCTAACATATTTTTCAACCCAACAATGTTATCCCACTTAGGTGAAAACCTCTTGAACATGAGACATGTTGGTGTTGATAATCGATAATGAACAAATATTACAACTTGTAATTTACAAGATAGGTGTGGATAAATTATATAGCTAGAACAATAATATCAAACAACTGATATAACAAGAAGTTATAATGATCAAATAAGATAGATTACAACTATAAAACATATAACAAAAAGTAATTATGAAAGTGAGATAGATTTCATTATTTGCCTATCCAGATCTCTACAATCTTTTTGAATAAATGATTCATATAAACTTGTATATATTCAATAACTGAAGCCAAATCTGAAAAAATGAAAAACTCTTACCCTAAATGAAGCCAAAAACACATAACTACATAAAAAAAATGGGATATAAACAATTACTGCATTAGTTTGTTGAAGTAGATTAAAGAAGATCAACAGATGCCCCTTATCTCCCGTGCCAGTATATCTAATTATGATTAGGATTCGAACGGCTCCATGGCGTCTTCCTCAAGCTCGGCTCCACAGCTTTCTTGGCCTGGTGATTCGGATTCGTATGCAACACTTGGGCATAATGCATCAACTTTCTTGATTGGTGTCGTCCTCCAGGAATATCGACAACAGTATCATAATTAAAACACCTTAAATACACCGAAAAACACATGAGAATCGGCACTAAGATGAGAGCAAATACAGCACTTAAAGCTGTACTACTTCTGCATCTGATCTTCATTGTTATGAGTTCTTCTAAACAGAGAGAAAAACAAGTTGATATGAACACAGAAAATGTTGTAATAATTGAAAAATAGATCCAAGTGGAGTAGGTTGAAGTGGTGTACAACCATATTACCATGCTGAGCCTTGCTTATTTCACGTGCTCAGACATGAGTCTTTAATATTTAATAGTACCATTTGTCCCCTTTGCCTCATAGTGCACCTGAGTGTTCTAGATTTGAGATTTTTTTGTATATATAAAAATTGGAGACTGCTTTCTTTCTTAGATCTCAAAATAAATGTTTCTCCTGCGTATTTTCGAATGACTCATGGACCGCGTCCATTGGCTTATATCGCCACAGGTCTGGATCTGGTGTCAAACACCGACAAAAACAAGACTGGAGTTTTGGGTCTATATTTATCTTACAAGTTTGGCAAAAACTAATGGAGTCTTGAACGTCTTTGATAGGAGCAACCACAAAGACTAACAGACGGCTCAAACAAACTGCCCGAAACTATACCAATGACAATCAGAAGAAACGAAAAATGCCAAGAAGATTGTTAAATAAGACACACAAGCATCTAATTATAAGAATAGGAGCGACTGTGTCTGTGTGAGTAGTATGAACAAGTCAGAATAAGAATGTTTTTATGTTCAGAATTTTTTTAAGTAGTTAACAAGAAATGCAACAAAACATGGAACAATATGTGCATTTCATCATATAGCTACGAAGGTAGAATATATAAACCAATTCGAACACTAAAACTAAAATTCTTGCAGCACAAAATATGAGAAGAAAAGGGACTAGAAGCGACACCTGACCATAGAAGGGATTTATCAGATTCTTTTCTTCGTTCAAGGCGAACCCTGTGGAGGTAAATAATAGGGCGATATAGGAGGTTACAAATTAGGTATATCAATATTTGACTAAAAATACGACAAGGTCAGCACTCAACAGAGTTACAAGATCAGAAGGAAGGCAGTTACTACTAATTTTCCAAGATGCATGGAGCATGAGTACTATAAAACTAAGAGCTTCTCTTTCCAAAGTGATTGAGAACAGATTCATCGACTCTGCACCTAGCAGCTAGATGTTGTTCCTGCAAATGCCTGGTACAAAATTTCAAGAAAGAAAATGTTAAATTCCTAGTTCTATGGTTGTATCGAATAAGTAAAGGTGTGCCAGTGTGAACTAGAGTTGAGCTATATTTTTTTGCTTCATGCAGATATATAAAACTTTGTGGACGGAAATGCTATACAACTTCTACAGAATAGACTATCTTCCAACTTACTGAGATGGCACATTAGCACGAAGGTGAACTCAATCCACTGTGGTTCAGAAGAAACATGCACTTGAATCTCGTAAGTTACAGATTAAATTCAAAACTGGAGCAAGCCAAAGAAGAGTAGAATGAAGAAATGATGGAATGTTGAAAACACGTATAAGCAGCATATGACTTCTCATGAGATGAGTTCTCCATCAACCAAAATACAAGGGATATGAGAAATTTTATGCCACATTTCTCCTTTCTCCCTCTCCATTATACATGCTTTCAAGAGTGGGCACTTGTACACGTGCAGTGTAGAGAGGAAAGTAGTATATCCATCTTCCGGGACTGAAATCAAACTAGTGCAGTTGAAAAGAAGGAGAATTGAAAGAGAGGAAGATGGTCTCTCTTCTGGTAGGGACTGCAGTTTTGGGCAACGAAAGATCAACAGCCTTCGAAGAGAAATAAGAAGTTGAAATTCCTTGTGGTTCAGTGAACTCAAATTTGGAAAATCCGCGATTGTGAGAGACTGAATGGTGCTAGGCAAGAAGCCCTCCTCTGGAAATATCTTAGCATCGTCAACTCCACTAATATCGAGATTTATGAGAGACGGTAGCTTTTGCAAACCCCAATTCCTTCGGAAACTCATGAGCTTTTTGCAATCATGTAAAACAAGATTTTTTAGACCAGAGGGCAAACCCCCCTCTGGGAAACACTCAATCTCAGGGCAATTATGGATTCGCACCTCTTGAAGAGATGGTACAAGGGTATGCAAGTGTTCAGGTAATGACTTGAGTTTGTTGCAACTCCAGAGCACAAACTTAACCAGATTGGGAGCAGATAAACCTCCTCTTGGAAAAGACAACATATTGTTGCAATTGGAGATCTTTAAGGAATGCAGAGGTGTAAAAGACTGATGACACCCGATCTGTGTATTGAACAGCGTAGGTCTCTCCCAATTCAAAATCCTCAACTTATGTAACTTGATGAAGGAGAGTAGCGGAATATCTCCAAAAGAATTTCCATCACCATCTATTTCTAAGCTTTCAAGGCAAGTGTTGAAGCTACCATTTGTTGGAAATTCCAAACATGCACCCTTTTTCACCATGAGCTCCTTGACAGAAGTGGATTTAAGCTTTAAGGAAAGGGATGGACAATCTTCAACGACCAACTTATCTATATGACTGGGGATAGATACAAGCCCATGACACTTGCGAGCTTCAAATTCCTCCAAGTGGCCATTCCCTCCTTGAAATGAAATGAGATTGGGACACTGGCTAATTTCAACTATTCTAAGAGAAATAAGATGAGAGGGTAGCTTTCGAACCAATTTGGGGCAATTTATTATATGTAAAACCTGAAGAGAGATAAATTCAACATTGGATGGTGTATACCATTCTGTCCACTCTTCCATATTACTGATACTCAGTTTTTCAAGAGAGTGAAAAGGTTCAAATGAAGAACTATTCCCATAGAATTCTTCACCTATCATAGTCAGTCTTTCCATACCAGATATATAAAGCTCCTTCAAGGTAGGCAGCTGCCCAAGTGGTGGCAAAATGAAACAATTCTTGCAATCCCGAAGACACAATGAGACCATGTTATTGAAGGCAGAATCTCCTAGCCAATCGGGAAATCTTGTTCCTCCATACCCCATGATACTTAAATACTTTATATTTCTATGAGGTCGCAACTCCGAAAGTATGTTCCGTGCATATATCGAGTCATCAGCACGCCTAACCCATCTCAACACTAATTCTGTAACGTACTTCTTGTTTCCAAGTTCAGCCTTTCTAGCACTTTCGACTTTAGCTACAGTTTCTAGTTCTGTAACATCTAAGAATCCACGAGGTTGAAGTTTACCTAATTTGTCAAGCATAGAACCATAAATCTTATCCACAACAATGATCAGATTTTGTAAGTCTTCTAAGCTACTTAACCAACTTGCCATTTCTCTATATAAAATATCACCAACACAACTCACATCGAGGTGCCTCAAGTTTATCAACTGACTCATATCTTTAGGCCACTCAACCAAATAAATACATTTTGCTAGTAACAAAGTCTGAAGGTTCACACACTTACAAATGGAATTTGGAAGCCTTTCAATTAGTGTCCTGGACAGGTTTAGATACCTCAAGTGCTTCAAATTCCCCACGGAATCAGGAATGTTTTTGATGGCATACCCACTCAAAGCTAGTGCCCTTAAGCATCGCAGTCTAGGTAATAGTTCTGGGAAGAAAGATGTTGTTAAATTTCGTCCAAGCCAATCGCCTATTATCCTAATAGGCAAAAAAGTTCTCAGCCTTTGAACATGAACTAGTGATTTGAACTTCCTCATTGAATCATTGTGCCTGACCAAATATGAGAAGTGTAGGATCTCTCGTGGAAGGTCGTTTACGCTGTAGTCTTCCAGCCTAACACAGAAGCTTCCACTGACATATCGAGCAAGATCATTGATCAAGTCATGCATTAAAAACTTATTTCCAGACACCATCTCGAAAAAGGACCGATATCTCAATTCATCAAAATACTCATGGCCAATATCTTCAAGCTTTTTAGCACCATGATTAGAAGGCTGCACCAGATCATTAGCCATCCATAAAAATACCACCTCCTCTTTATTGAATGGATAATCTTTAGGAAACAGCGCACAGAAAGCGAAGCAAGACTTCAAGTGAGTTGGGAGTTGTATGTAACTCAAGCTCAATGCAGGCAGAACATCACTCGCAGAAGCCCAAATGTCACTGCCCAAAATATTACGCCACTCATTAACATCTCTCTTTGATCGCAATGCACCTGCAACTGTCTTGATGGCCAGAGGCAATCCCTTGCACTTCTCAACAATCAATTGACCAATTATTTCAAATTCGGGAGACATCGCGCCACCTCCACAATAAAAAATATGTGACTTGAACAAAGACCAAGACTGCTTATTGTCTATCGGCTTTAGATGATGAAAGGGTTCATCCTGCATCATCATCGCGACCTTTTCATTGCGCGTCGTGATGATGATCTTGCTCCCTCGACTTCCATAACACATAGGGGCCTTCAAACAATGCCAATCATTGTAGTTGTCATTCCAAATATCATCAAGAACGACAAGAAAGCATTTATCCATCAAAGATTGTTTCAGTTTAATCTGTAAACTATTGAAATCATCCTTATCATCAACAACAGAAGAATTTACTTCAAGAAGCAAGGCTTTTGTTACCCTAAAAGGGTCATATTCTTCAGAAACACAAACCCAAGCTCTTACCGAAAACT
Organism: Echium plantagineum; assembly: GCA_003412495.2. Lineage (NCBI taxonomy): Eukaryota > Viridiplantae > Streptophyta > Magnoliopsida > Boraginales > Boraginaceae > Echium > Echium plantagineum. Next base: position 12,909,997 of record CM016564.1, read on the forward strand.
GACTCTTCACTCTTTCATCATCATAAACAACACGAGCAATCGTCGTCTTCCCAACACCTCCCAAACCAATTATAGGGATAACACACAAATCTGTGTTTCTTGATTTACTTCCTTCATCAGACAACACCATCTGAATTATCCCCTCCCTCTCCTCATCCCTTCCAAATATCTCAGCATTATCAACCAAAGAAATCGATGGCAACTTACAAGCATACTCCCCTAGTGAGACAAACTTTTGCAAACCAAGAACATTTATTTGTTGCACAAAAGTTTCCAATCTAGCAATAACATCCACTAACTTCGGAAAAATATCTTCAACAAACTCATCACTAAAACATAACTCTGCATCACTTACATGGGTTTTTTTAGCTAAGCCTTTTTCAGCTTCCAGTTTCAATAACATAGCTTCTGTATTGAGTTCATCCATCAAATCATCAGCATGGTTCACTGCAACTTTGAGCTTATCGAGCCATCTTCGTACTGCTGCAGAGTTTAACTGCTTGTTTTCAGCATCTTCAAGAACCACAGATATGGTTTGTAATGTGATCTCAAGCTTATCCAAGATTTGTTCATTGAGTTTTGTTGGACTTTTGGGTTGAAAGAATTCGATAAACTTCCGAGTTGATGAAATTCGATCAAAGGAAACTTGAAAGAAAGCAGAGAGGAAACAACCACCTACAGTTAGAGCTACGTCCATGGTAATATGGTGTCTGAAAGCTAACAAGATTTGAAGCTAAATCATTCAAGAAAATGGATAGTGAAACTGAGGAAATTTACAGAAACCACTATAGACACACCCAAATAGTAGTGTTTTGACAAGTGAAATGAGTACAGTTGTTACTCCCTTGCTTTTTCAACTCTCGTTTGATTTTTCATGATCATCGAACACGACTTAAAACATAAAAACTTTTAATCCTATATATGTGAAAGTTTTAAGAAGTTGACCTTTTAAAATTATATATTGAAACACATCTAATAAAATATGACATGATTATATTATTTATTACCGATTAATAAAAATACATAAGTTTTCATAATTTGACTCTAAAAATAAATAAAAAATTTAGAAAAATATACATGTTTTAAAAGGATCTTACATTGTTAAATATCGTGTAATGATACACGTTCGGTGCTTCACGAGACTCCACTAAACAAATCTAGAACTATTGAACTAAGACTACTCATAAATCATAATAGTAAATAAGTGGTGCAATGTACTGCAATCATCTCTTGCAAACTTATCAAAAAGTGTGTTATTAGTTAAAAATTAATGCAAAACTAAATTTATACAATAAATTTTGTCTGAGTTATTATTATACGCTATAATATATAATAAAATAACAATTCTATCAATACTTTTTTATTTACAATATCTATAAGACTAAGAGCATAATTTACTAACTAAAAGTGACTCCTCAATGTTAGGAATAATAATAATTTCAAATAATATTTAAAATTTATCTTTACACTAATATTTTTTTATTTTTCAAGATCTATAAATAGAGACTAGATTTGTTTCATTTGAAATGAGTTATTTATTAATTGATTTAGTGGTGTTGATGAAAGAGGAAATTGAATTATCCTTATTGTCCTTATTGTAGAGTATAAAATATAATGGGTACATTTGATGATATGGTGCAAAAATAATATGATGTGGAGGGGATAATTACTTTTTGAATTTTTTCTTAGTGTGATAGTCTAAATAGAATTTTAATTTTTTATTTGTATAATATAATATTTGACATACTTTTCAAGGTTATATATGATGATTGTATATTGGTGATGTGGATAGAAGAGAAAAGCGAATTATTTTATAAATTGTTTTTTATTATAAATTATAAAAATAATGAAAGATATTTGATTATGTAGTGAAAGAATGATCTGACTTCGAATATAAATAGACCTCCATTTTGTCATATTGCAACACCAAACCTTTTTTTTTATGTTACTCTTTACTATTCTAATTAAATATTTTTATTATGTTTTCTCTATACATATGGATCCTAATCAAATATGCTTTCATTTGTTAAGAAACAATATACTTATTCACGAAAAGCGTTCGATCATTTGTATTCTCATCGTGCAATCGTATGTATCCACTTTTTTTTGGGTGAATTGGAAACTTCTTACCTTTCATGAATGGAAGTATTTGCGAATTTGTTATAGTGCTTAAGTATTTCCATTGTAAGTAGTGAATCAATCTACTTTTCTACTAGAAAATAAAGTTTCAAAAAGATTTGAAAACTGCGAAGCTAGCAAGAATGAACAATACTACAAAAAGATTTGAAAGCTAATCTAAACATCATAATGAACAACCATATTACAAAAAATTTCACCAAGCATATAACACCGAAATCAATCAGACTCATTGATTTCAACATCATAATGAATCATACTACAAAACAATCATTTAGATATTATTGTGCTCTTAGAAATGCCGTAGCCGCTTCGACAAGGTGAGGATTAATATCTATTTGTAGTGGAAGATGCCCTTCTCGTTCAAGTCGGCCTTTTCCTATGTAGGGAATGTTGTATCTATTCCCACCATTAATTTTGATGATTCTTTCATACACAGTTGCAAGGTGAGAAAGACGTTATTCACTTTCTAGCTTGGGTAGTCTTCAAAAGCTTTCTGCCCAGCCCGAATTAGTTATTCAAATGGCTGGCACAAGCTTTGCGTTATAATAACTCTATCGCAGTAAAGAAACCAGGGTCAAGTATATTTAGATCGGGTGAGTTGGGTGGTTAACATACCAATCGGTTAGAACATTAAGATCGAAATCAATTGGTTGATCATAGCTAGCGTCCGGAACATTAAGATCGATACCAACTTCATATTTGTATAATTCAGAGTTTGTAACTTTAGATGGAATGGATGTTATTTTGTGTTTCATTTATTTATTATTTTTTGACTTTTAAGTATAAAAAGACTTGTTTGCCAAAAAGTTATTTGATTTGGCTCTAATTGGTGTGTGGTATGGTATCAAGAAACTAAAGAGATGCAAGATTTGTATATCTCTAATTTTGTATTAAAAAAATAGAGATGCAAGATTTTCGGAGCCAAAAATCAAATACTCCACTGAGGTACTACTATTCACTGATCAGAGGTGTTACGATGAATTCTGCAGACTGTGAAGTTGACGTATTTAATGGTTGGCTTACTCATGTTTATGAACTTAAGGGATGGTACAGAGTTCATTGTGGAATGTTTTGATGCGCTATTATTTAGTATGAAAATTCTAAAAAATCACTCTTTTTAGGTTGGAGGGAGTATACAAATTCTTATGTGGTTTAAATTCTACATTTGTGTATTTATTTTGGTGTAGGATGGAGAAAAAGAAGAACATATACCTATGTGATTGTTAGGAGTTCAAAAATTAAGATGGTTACCATGCTTGCTCATGATGGTGCTTGTTTGTTTTTCTTTATTGTTAATGGCAACAACCATGTTAGGGATACATGACTTTGTCTATCCCATTTCTACAATTGTTGATAAGTATATCAATGCATTGTATTAGTCAATAATTACACATCCACTATTGGTTATGTATATATACATCCAATTAATTCAACGAAGAAATTATTTGTCATTTGTTTTCTCCTTGTTAATCTCATTCTTAGTGTTTATGTTGTTGAAAATATATTACACGTGGTGATTTCTTGCAACTATGAGGAAACAAGCATGTGTAAGTAATACAGTCACTCATCCATAATATTGTTTATTTCATTTCTTTTTTATGAAAGATTAATATACATTATTACATTTGCTACATTTGCATAGAGATGTATATGAAGTTGTGGCTTTTGTTATCTAAGAGAACAATATTACTCATCAACTTGAGAATATATGCTTGATCATCTTGTTTTTTAAGTCATAATTGGTAACAATTATATTTTGGTCAGTTTCATTTAATTTAATTTTTTGAAGATCAACAAATCTCATCATGTAGTGTCAATCTGATCTTATACAGGTTTGTGAGGTTAAAAAAGTATGTACTTCGACTACAAGATGTGACGCAAGACCAAGCTTCTCCATATATTTTTATAATCATTTCTTTTTATAATCATTTCTGATTGTGTGGTAAGAATTTGAATAAATAAATTTTTCTTCCATGTTATGCTTGTTTTTAAAATGTCTATGGATTACTGCAGAATTTCATTCAACTAAATGAGAGGTAGTGATTTAAAGTAATCAATAGTTCAGTTCTATATTTTCATATCATTGTAGATTGACAATAAATATTTATATCTAATAGTTGAACTAATCAAAATAAATATATTTAACTTAAACTACACGAACAAAGTCTAAACTAATTTAACCTCTATAAAAATTGCTTTTATAATGATATAACCAATCTAACATATCTATTTATAGATAATGAATGAGAAATATTAACATATTAGATCAATCGAGGTGTTCAATATGCATTAATATTATACAACATTTCGAAAAAGAATAACTTATTAAAAACTTTTTTGTTCATACAATAATATTAATAAGTTAGAACTATTATTCAGTATACGTCATAATACTTTATTATTTTTGTAACTTTTAAAGTCAAATATATTTTTAAATATTACTATTTTCTTGACTCTTATTATCTAATTCTTATATGTCATAAATATTTTACTTTTCTACTTAAAAATAAAGTTCAAAAAAAAAATTGAAAACTAAGAGCTAAAAAGAATGAACAATACTACAAAAAGAATTGAAAACTGATCTAAACACTAGAACTAACCAACTAAATTACAAAGTTTCACCAACTAGATTACAAAAATAAAATTAGAACCAATCAAATTACAAGAAAAAATCACCAAGCATACTACACCAGAATCAACTAGACTCACTGATCTAAACACCAGTCCACACTACAAAAAAAATTAAAAACTACAAAGCTAGCAGGAAACACTCTGAATACCATACATTAAGTTCCAATCATTTAGATATCATTGTTCACTTAAAGGAGTAGAATGATATCCCTCTTGTTCAAGTCAACCTTTTCTTATGTGGAAAGTTTTGTATATATTGCTGCCATTAATTTTGATGATTACTTTCATATACAGTTGCAAGGTGAGAAAGACGTTATTTATTTTTGTAGCAGGTAGTCTGCAACCGCTTTCCGCACAGTCCGGATAAGTTGTTCAAATATCCATGCACAAGCTTTGCGTTCTAATGACTGTATCAACCTAAAGAAAACGAGGTCAAGTATATTTATTAGATCGGATGAGTTTGATGGTTGGCACACCAATCGAATGTCGTAACCACTTGAGAAGGTAACATCTTGAAATGCTTGGTCAACTAGATCAACATAAGTTCGTGCACTATCTTGTTAGATATATAATGTCCCCTTGGTTTGATGCTGGCCACCTTGACACTATTGTTAGTGTTACTTCTTTAATAAAAAATTCCCTCACTATAGATCTAATAACCAAGTTAATTGGTTTTATCCCTATAATCCCTGATTCTTGATTACGGCTTCATTTTTTGGCGGATACTGTTTTGATAAGGTGAAAGATTCCAATTTTTTTAGAGAATACTTCATTTCCCTCATTGTCAAATCGTGGGCGAGCCATTGCAGGCAAGAACATTGCCAATTTCCTATTTGATATTCTCTCCATTTTTTTACTTGTCATCTTAACATTAGTTATTGGGCAAAATGCATCAATCATCATTTATGTTTCATTATTTTCACCATTCACTCACTCATATTTTATATGGTTCAATTTTACCCACTCATCTTTCAAAAACAGTTTCAATGGGTTAATCAACTATTTCGATCATTGTTGACTTTTTTAATGGCGAACTAGTCATTTCACATAAATTTTTCCATATATAAAAATTAGAAATGACTACTTTGCCCCTCCTTAAAACTTCCTTAACTACTACACTTACAAATAGGGGGCATAATTATAATTTTACTCCTTTTTGAATTTTTGTTTTAAAAAATAATAGATGTAAAATGACTATTTTTCCCTTTAAAAAGTCAACAAAAGACAAAAATAGTTGATTAACCATTGATTGACCAGAAAAGTTGACGAAATACTCACTTGTAACCGTTTTTGGAAGATGAATTAGTGAATGAGACTATAAGAAACATGTGTGATTGAAGGGTGAATTAAGTGAAACATGAGTGATTGTTAATGTCTTTTGCCCTTACTTCTTTGGTTCGTTTTACTTGTTAGTCTCTATTTTTAAGCACATTTGTGATTCTATTTTCTTTGTTATATATCGACACACTAAATGTACATGATCCATTTTTTGTTAGCTACTTTAAGTATTGCATGAGATCTCTATTGTTTTCAAGGTTCCATCTATAGGTTGCGTCTGGTATAGTGGAATGGAATGGTGTATGAATGGAATAGATAAAGTAATGGAATAGACAAAGGAAAGGAATAAATTAATGAATTTTATTATGTTGTTTAGTATGTGAGCAGTAATGTGATTGAATTATCACATTACTCCCAATTTTTGTAATTTGATTACCTAGTAGGAGGTAATCATCCATTACCCCCAATTTGGGCGGAATGGTTATTATCTCAAATAGTATTAATGAGGTATTCAAATAAATACAATAACAATATTTCTTAGATTTTTTGTGTGAAAATAAAGACGACAAGTAAAAAAACGAATAAACTACATCAACTTCTAAGAACCTCTAGATCATTAGTCAAGACTATTTATAACAAACAATCTTTAAAAAGTAAAGCCAAATCACATTTTGTACCATGACAACAAAAACAATGTACTTTTTCATTTCTTACAAAAACACAAAACCAATTAAAAATAGAAAAAAAAGTTATCCTAGATCCCTCAAGTACAAAGCAAGCATGGGCCCAAACTCAGTCTAACCCAAACAAATCTCAACCATCCATTCATCCAAATTCTTGAATCCTAACCCTTAAATCAAAATCCAACCCACTACAACTCACTTCACCATCATTAGTAAAAAACATAGCCTCCACCACCCCCCTCAAACCCCAAGGAATATATTTTTTCTTTTTTCACAAAAAAAAAAATTAAAACAATTTCAAAAAAGGAAAAAATCCACAAAATTTTGTGTTAGTCACTATTTACCCAAACAATTTTAATTTTAATTTAAACTAGGACTCAGGATTATTATATAGATAAAGATTTAATTATATTTAACATATGCAATTTCCTATAAATATAAAATTGTTTTGACTAATATCTTTTTTCGGATCTGAGTAAACAACAACGGAAATTTTCGGTGCTAAAACCCGAAAAATCTTCTTGCTTTTGTGAACCCTAAACTTATTTCTTCTCAAATAAATAACCAGAAAGGAAACAAATAAATATTTATATATATACTTTGGAATATTGAATTCTTGTTTTCTAGACAGCTTTTTGTGCTGCACATTTTGGGTTTTGTTTTGGTTTCCAAGTGGAGGGAGCAGTTTGTTTCTGTGTGTTCTTCAGGCTTATTTTGAGGTGTTTTAGCTGGTGAGATTTTATATTTTATTTTATTTTATTTTTGGAGGTTTAATTTGCATGGGAAGATGAATTTAGTGTATTTGGGAACTCACTGTTTTTTGTTATTGGTGATAATTTTGTGTTGTTTTATTGTTAATAGTGATAGATGACCTTTTTTATTTGTTCAAGAATTGAGAAAAAAGAAAAACTTTAAAGAAAATTGGATTATTGGCATTTAATGTGTTTAGTATGAAGATTTTGAGGAGTTTTAGCTGGTGGGCATCTATGTTTTATTATATTCTAATCTGTATGTGCAGGTGGATTTAGTGTATTTGCGTAGTCTTCTGTTTTATGTTCGAGTGTTGGAGTGAAAGATGTGTTCTTTATATTTAGTTTAGGAATTGAAGAAAGAAAGTTTTTTTTCATAAATTTTTTTTATGTGATTTCCCAAGAGTTCAAGAGTTTTATCTAAGATGGGGCATTGCTTGTTCTTGTAGATTCTTTTAAATATCTGCATGGGTAAATTAGTCGACAAGCTCGTCTCTTTGTTTTCTTGTGTATTTTATACTTGATAGAATTTGTGATGTTTGGTGAACTGAATTGCTTCCTGTGTGATTGACCTATACCTAACTATGCGAATTTGCTTTAGTTTGACAGAGAATAAATATACTTTCGGTTTCTTGGGTTCATCTTGTTAATTGAAATATGATATTGATAGAGAGGAATTATTGCTGGCAACTGATATATAGTATTAGGAATTACAAGCTAAATCAACTAGCACCACAGTTCTTTTACAGTTGACGTTTATAAATCCTTTCGTTATTTCTCATCTTAAACAAGACCATTCTGCTTGCATTGTTTTGTAGATTCCTAGAGTCAATTATTTACCTTGTAGTTGGAGGTCGGATGAAAAATGCCATCGAGCTATTTAAAGACTATTTTGATTCCGATGATGTAATTGGATTGTTGCATGATCTTTGAGCCTGTCTTTCATTTTGATTGGGGTCTTGGGTACCAGTAAATCATAGGTTTCATCTAATACATTTTTTACCTTGCTGGTCTTAAATGATTCAGTGTTTTGGGGGACTCATATACTATGATATGGAACTTAGAGATGTGCCTGTGATGTTGTGAAAGGAACGTTGGAATTGATATGACATGTTGTGATTATCAAGCACATCTGATTTTGTTATTTTGGTCCGTGTATTTTAATTGTCTTGTCTTAATTAAGTGCCCCACCCCTTCAGCTCCGGCCACACCGACAACTAATGGTCTGCCTTTGAAGCTGGACTATCTTGATTATATGCTAAAGGAACGTTTCATATGTGTATAGTTTTTTTCTTTTCTTTTCTCTCTTTCTTGTAGTGCAACACATTCATAGTGAATGCACATATAACATTCAAGGGGTGTTTCATATGTGTATAGTTAAGTTTAATGGAAAAAATATTGTTGGTCAGACCCTTGTGGTTTCAATACACATTTTTGAATTTGGTTTTTCTTTCACATAAATTCATTTATGGCCTGTACACTAATATATCTACCTTAAACTAATGGTATCATTGTGTTGTTCTCCTAATTAAATACGCATGACACTAGATGTCTTCACCCCAATTTATCTTTCCTAAACTAATTTGATCATATCTCTAATTGTATATGTAGGTTATATTATGAGGTAAAACTGTTGAAAGCATGGCCTCGAAAGGTCCAAGATCCAAGCTTGACCATGAATCACGGGCCAGGAGGCAAAAGGTTTTTATCTTCTTCACGTTCACTTGATTGTCTGTGTTGTACCATATTGTGTTTCTGTAAGATTAGAACACATGGTTTAAGGTTTAAGCACAGTGATGATATGGTAAATATAAACTCATATCTAATTATATACATTATTGACTTCTTTATCTTAATTTCATTTGGTAATTCTTGATTCATTTTGTGTGTATTATGCATCACGCCTTGGTAAATGTGAGGCGTACATTTGTGAAGTCATTTCAACTTTTAAATTAAATAGTGTAGCTAATCAGAGCTTCACTATTCATCCTTCGTCGCATATACTATTTATAAATCACCTTTCCTATTTGATATATGTGATTTGCGCCTAGTTCTTGAATGAAATCAACCTTCATTCTCACCTAAGGTTTAGAGTGTGAGCATGCCAGTAATTTCAGTAGTGTTTGTCTAGGAAAACTCATAAATCTTAGCCCTTTAGCTATTGCCTCATGTCTTGATCATAATATCGCTTTCAGCATAATTAGTTGAAAAGTAGCGTTTACAAAGGACAATTCGTCAATGCTAGCTTTAGTTACAAGGACCCCAGATACTAAATATTCCCATACATTGTTCCCAGCAAATAGCCAGCTAAAAGTTTTTATAGAGTCCTATATCGTATTGGCCAGTTGTCAGAATAATTACGAGTTCAAGTAATTGTGTACACTTGTTCTTACAAACAGATGTCTTGCCAAATGTTTTCATGATGCTGTTCTTTGAAATATTCATTTTGAATTCTGTTTTGTACTGGAATGAATTCCCAAAACTTATTGTTCGTTACTATTCCGCTGCTACTACTACTTGACTCATGTTCGACAAAAATGCAACTGGTCTACTTGTCCTGTGTAATGATTTGGAATGATATGCGGTCCATTGGGTCTAAGGTATCTTATACTGCAACTCTTGGTTGGCTTCAAGAACCTATGCTTTGTTTTCTGAGTAGTAGCAAATTGCCTAAACAATCATTCGAAGTCAATGATAGCGATGCTTAGGCAAGCAAAATAAAATTTAGCATTAGATCATCCACATAGTCACAGAAATGGTTAGATGGTTAAGGATCAAAATTCTTCCTGTCATCCCAAATTGGATTATGATTCCCACGTGGATTGGCCATGTATTGCAATCCAGGCAACCCTAAACACATGATGCATTATCGAACTGTTACACTGGAGATGGCTTCCTGGAAGAGAGAACAAAAGAAAAAGTACATATCCTACTAGAGAGAACCGAAGAAAATGGACTGAAAGTTAAAAAAGATTTAGTAACCGTCATTTTTAGTCCAAGTTCACCTTCCTGAGCTCCAACATTACAAATAGGACTGTCAAGTGTCAACTATCTCTCGCTCTCTTTGAATCTCTGTTCATTTTCTCGACTTGAATTTTTTATACATCAATTGTTTAGCTAATAGAACCTATTTATCCCACTAACCTTTATACTGACAGCACTTACACGAAAAAAGAATGAAAATATACATGAAAAAACTCATAAATTAAATTACTCAAAACTAACATACGCTAATAAAACCTATTTATCCCACTAACCTTTATACTGACAGCACTTACACAAAAAAGAATGAAAATATACATGAGAAAACTCATAAATTAAATTACTCAAAACTAACATACATGAGTATACCCCTCCATACTGCATTAAGCTAGTTAGGTGAGTTCGGTTCCCCATTTCTATCTCCCGTCCCAGAACGTTTGCTAATCCAGGTGACTATGAACCTCCATTTAATGTATGGTGATTAGCTACTGAGTTGGCGAAACTGTTTACCCCATCTTTGGCTGGAGTGAGACGAGGATAAAGGAAATTGTTGATTTTAAATTTTACCAATCACTAAATAAATTAGCTTTTCTCATTTCGAAATACAAATTTTAGATTTTTCTATTGTTCTCTGCTCGAGTCAAAGAAAGGATATAAAAATCAATGTGAAATGCACTATGCAACCATATGATATAGTTCCATTTCTCCTTCAGGCACACCAAGCTGACTGTTAGGGTGTAGTGGTGTATATAATTAGTAAATATCCAAAAAGTGATGTATTGAGCCATTACGGTATTTTTGCTGTGCCTTTCACTTTTCCTCTCACAGATATATGTTTCTGTAATAATTATAGGCCCTTGAAGCCCCTAAAGAACCACGGCGCCCTAAAACTCATTGGGATCATGTCTTGGAAGAAATGGCTTGGTTGTCTAAGGTAACTATAAAAACTAATATTATGTTTCAACTAGTCCAGAAACGTTATGTCTTATATTATATCACGTTCTGCAGGACTTCGAATCCGAGAGAAAGTGGAAACTTTCTCAAGCGAAAAAAGTTGCTATAAGAGCGACCAAGGGAATGGTAGATCAAGCAACAAAGGGCGAGAGAAGAGTAAAGGTTATTTCCTTTTTTTGTAACTACTGAAATTGATAAGACTATAGGGTATTGACTCGTTTGTTTCATATATATGAATATTGTTTTCAATTCTTGCATTACTGCCCTGGTTCTTCATTATTTGTGTTAATTTTTTCATCCTTTGTGTAGGAGGAAGAGCAACGACTAAGAAAAGTTGCAGTAAATATCTCGAAGGATGTGAAGAAATTTTGGACAAAAATAGAAAAGCTGGCAAGTTATAGGGAGGCTGTTTCGTCTTCTTTCTTCCTTTTCTTCTCCACCTTCCTGTATTGTTTTTTTTGTTTGTTTCAACTCAGTCTCATGGTTCCCAGAATTGACATTTACTAGGTACTTTATAAGCACCAGCTGGAGCTTGATGTAAAGAAGAAAAAGGTGCTCGACAAGCAGCTTGAATTCCTTCTAGGGCAAACTGAAAGGTGAGATGCAGATGAAGAGTGTAATCTCCAGTAACATGTATATATGCAGGTTTAAACCTGTGCACACATAAAAAACCAAAGGTATATTGATATTTCCTTTATTTCATGTAGGTACTCAACGATGCTGGCAGAGAACCTTGTGAATACCCCAATCCCTTGTAAAACTATGAACTTGACATCTGAAGACCTAAGGCTGCAGCATGATAGAAGAAATGAAGATGATGATAGTAGACATACTGAATATTCAGGTAAAGCAGTTACAAAAAGCTTAAATGACTTTCCATCTTATCTGTATTACCATATCACCCCACTTACTTTGATGAGGCTTAGCTGCTCTTATCTGTATTACAAAATCATTTGTTGTGGAAACTCTCTAAAACCTTTTATACTTAAATTAAATTTACAGGATCTCCGTCAAACACCCTTGATGCTGATGGAGATTATGATGACAAATCTGAAGATGAGCTGGTAAGTTGTTTGCAAACCATTTGCACATGATTCAAAATAAAGTTAGTTAGTCATTTAGCTACCATGTTTCTGTGGCTGTTACTCAACATTAATTAATATTCAGGAACTCCCTTCTAGTTCCTGGTTCTTTAGTTCTTATGGAGAATAGTCTACTTTCTTTGTAAATTACTGTGAGAACCTTTTACTGTGTACCTACAGTATTTTTTTAACCTGAATTTTATATGCTCCTTAAACATGATTTCTTGGTTTTGAAGTGGAAGTGGATTATCTTAATTTGTGATACTGTTTTAGGAAGATGACGAGCATACTATTGAGGAAGATGAGGCTTTCATAACAAGAGAAGAAAGGGATGAAGAACTTTCAGCTCTGCAGGATGAAGTGGATTTACCTCTTAGTGAGCTGCTTAAGCGCTATGGTATTGAAGAAGGTACGCAGTAAGTGATTCTTATAGCTGTTATACATTTCTGAATGTCATATAATAGTTTTTTATGGCACAATATGACCGCTTAGCTGTAGTCGCATATCAGCCTGGTCGACTGTTTCCTGGTCAGAGCCTTCTGTTGGAGGAGATTGATAGTGTTCCGTGACAATTTTTAGTTTCTACATATGGATAAATATACGAAGTATCAGTCCCTCACAATTTCTGAGTTTTATGCTGGCTAATCATTTTTTGGGTCTTATCTACTACGATTATAATCAGAACGAATATTTTCAGCTAACAGAGAAAGTAGTTTAGAGAAGTCAGCTGGTGTAGCTGATTGCAAAGAAACGGGAGTAAGGGAATGTAATGGTAAATGTGAGTCCAACTTCCTATATGCATCACCACTATCTCTCTGATGGAACTGCATAACCGTATAGGTATTCACTTTTGTAGGTAAAGATTCTGATATGGTCCCTACAGTTAGCCGAAGAAGCTCCCCTGTACCTATTGGTCTCAATAATGTAACTTTCTGTAATCATTTCTTCTTTATATTTCTACCCTTGAGCAAGTTCAGTGATTAACATATTTTTTGACAATTTCAGATTGCTAGTAGGTGATTATCATATTTTTTTGACAATTTCAGATTGCTAGTAGGTGATTAACATATTTTTTTGACAATTTCAGATTCCTAGTAATGGCCTTTTGCCAACTGCAGCGAATCATGTTTCTCAACTTGAGGAGACAGGTGGTAAAAGTCCAATAAAAATATCTATGGAAGTTGAAAAACGAAGCTTAGAAGATGATTTCAATAGTGAACAGGTGTTGTGTCTTGTATATGAATTCGACTATATATGGTTGCTCAATGTGATTTTATGTTTGCCCTTCATATCTGGAGCTGAAAACTAATATATACATATTTAGAATCTAATATTCCTATCTTGCAACTCAAGTTTTTGCTGCCTCTTTATGATGTCGACCTTGTACTCTCCCTTTTTCCCATTTTCTGATCTATTTATATATTCAGTCTGTCAGGAGATTTCTCTTTTTAAGTTGATCTTTTAACTCTATAAAGCTATTAATGTCTTGCACAACGACTTCCCATTTCACTATTGTTTTTGTCTTTGGGGTTTATTATGTCTATCATGTGTTATAGGATGATGATGATGATTTTGTTCTCAGCACTGGAGATGATCAGGAACATAATATGGTAAGATTGATTGCGCATTTCATTTTTGTTTCTAAGGCCTTTTTTCTGTTAGTATGTACTTCCCCTATTACACGGCCACCATTCTGAAAGCTTTTTGCGGAGTATGTCGGTTCTTTTGTGCCACACATATGAATCCAGATGCTGAAGTAGGAGCTAGGACCTTTTTTCTGCATGTTATGTTTAGTACTACAATCATATTGATGTATGCCTGCGTTTCTGTTGTCGAGCACTAACTAATGTCCTATATATAGGATGATGAGACAACGTTATCAGAGGAGGAAGCTTTGGAGAAGGCAGAAGTAAACAATGATGTGGACGAGGCAAGTGAATGCAGTGTCTGCTATTGCCTGCTTTTCAGTTCCATACAATATTTAGATGTTATTTAGTTTAGTTAGTACCATCCCATAAAAAAATATTCAGCCATCTTTTTGCCACCATTTTAGATCGAACTACTGCAGAAGGAGAGTGAACTTCCCATAGAGGAATTGTTGCTAAAATATAAAAAGGTATGCCGAGTTGCTCACAAGTCACAAGTGATCATGAATGCTGCCATGTTCTCTTAATGACACGGCATTTTGTCCAAGTCACTGCCTAATATCTTGTCTTATTATTAGGTTTCAGGCAAAAGTGAAATTGGTAGTGAGAGCTCCTGCTCTAGATATGACTCTACTTCTGAGGATTTCTCTGATACATCAGAACTTAAAGATTCTGAATTTGAACAGCTTATTGTTCCAATGAACGATGATGACGAAGCTACAGTCTCACAGCTTAGTAATAACGAAGCTGAACATGATGAGAAATCTGGCGGAGAAAGAGAAAGTGAAAGCATAATTGCTGATGCAGCTGCAGCTGCGAGATCGGCCCAACCAACCGGGAATACATTCTTAACGACCAAAGTGCGTACGAAATTCCCTTTTCTTCTCAAATATCCCCTTCGTGAGTATCAGCACATAGGTCTGGATTGGCTGGTAACTATGTATGAGAAGAAACTCAATGGTATTCTAGCTGATGAGATGGGGCTTGGAAAGACAATAATGACAATAGCCCTTCTTGCTCATCTAGCATGCGAGAAAGGAATATGGGGCCCCCACCTAATCGTAGTGCCAACAAGCGTGATGCTTAATTGGGAAACAGAATTTCTTAGGTGGAGTCCTGCATTCAAGATCTTGACATACTTCGGCAGTGCAAAGGAACGGAAGATAAAGCGGCAAGGATGGTTGAAACCCAATGCTTTCCATGTGTGCATAACAACATACAGGCTTGTGATACAGGATGCTAAGGTATTCAAGAGGAAGAAATGGAAGTACTTGATTCTGGATGAAGCACACCTCATTAAGAACTGGAAGTCACAACGATGGCAAACACTTCTCAACTTCAATTCCAAACGCCGAATTCTTTTAACTGGCACCCCATTACAAAATGATTTAATGGAACTATGGTCACTAATGCATTTCTTAATGCCACATATCTTTCAGTCCCATCAAGAATTTAAGGATTGGTTCTGTAATCCTATTTCTGGTATGGTCGAGGGCCAGGAAAAAGTAAATAGAGAAGTGGTTGATCGTTTGCATAATGTTCTGCGCCCCTTCATACTGCGCCGATTGAAAAGGGATGTGGAAAAACAGCTTCCTATGAAAGTTGAACACGTTGTGAATTGCAGATTGTCAAGGAGACAGCGTAATTTGTATGAGGACTTCATTGCTAGCTCGGAGACACAAACTACTCTAGCCAGTTCAAACTTTTTTGGAATGATTAGTGTCATAATGCAACTTCGTAAAGTCTGTAATCATCCTGATTTATTTGAAGGTCGGCCTATTGTTAGTTCCTTTGATATGACTGGAATTGATATGCAATTGAGTTCAGCGGTTTGCTCAATGCTGACACCTGATCCATTTTCAAAAGTTGATCTTGATGAATTGGGTTTTTTATTTACTCATTTGGATTTCAGAATGGCTTCCTGGGAAAGTGGTGATGTCCAGGCTATTGCTACACCTTCAAACTTGATAAAGAACCGAGCTAGCTTGGTTCATGTAGAAGAAGTTGGACTTGGAGTTAAGCAAAAGTCAAGGTTGCATGGTACAAACATATTTGAGGAGATCCAAAAGGCTCTTCAAGAGGAGAGGTTGAAAGAAGCAGAGGAGAGGGCAGCATCTATTGCTTGGTGGAATTCCTTAAGGTGCAAGAGAAGACCCATCTATTCCACAGGCTTACGGGATTGTGTCACTGTTAAACATCCTGTATATGACATTCACCATCTAAAGAGTAACCCCTTATCGTACTTGGGCTCCTCAAAACTTGCTGAACTTGTACCATCACCTGTTGAGCGCTTTGAAAAGATGATTGGGCAAGTTGAGAGTTTTATGTTTGCTATTCCTGCCGCTCGTGCTGCACCTCCTCTTTGCTGGTGCAGCAAAACAAGAACTTCTGCATTTATCAAACAGACGTATAAGCAAAGATGTTTTGAAGTCTTATCACCCCTTCTTACCCCATTTCGCCCTGCAATTGTACGGAGGCAAGTCTATTTCCCAGATAGGAGACTTATTCAGTTCGACTGTGGGAAACTGCAGAAGCTTTCTGTCCTGCTAAGGCGGCTGAAATTTGAAGGTCATAGAGCTCTAATTTTCACCCAAATGACAAAGATGCTTGACATTTTGGAATCTTTCATTAATTTATATGGATATACCTACATGCGTTTAGATGGCTCAACTCCACCAGAGGAACGGCAAATGTTGATGCAGCGTTTCAACACCAATCCCAAATATTTTCTTTTCATTTTATCCACACGTAGTGGTGGTGTTGGCATCAATCTTGTTGGGGCAGATACTGTTATATTTTATGACAGTGACTGGAATCCAGCGATGGATCAACAAGCACAAGATCGATGTCACAGAATTGGGCAAACTCGTGAGGTGCACATTTATCGGCTGATCAGTGAGAGCACCATCGAAGAGAATATACTAAGAAAGGCTAATCAGAAGCGGGCACTTGATGATCTGGTTATACAGAGTGGGGGTTATAACACTGAATTCTTCAAGAAGTTGGACCCACTAGAATTGTTTTCAGAACATGAAAAAGTGAAGAGTACGCAGAATGAGAGGTCACAAGACAGTGGGACTGAGGTCCCTCTGTCTAATGATGATGTGGAGGCTGCTCTAAAAAATGCTGAAGATGAAGCAGACTACATGGCATTAAAAAGAGTTGAGCAGGAAGAGGCAGTAGATAATCAGGAATTCACTGAGGAAGCAATTGAAAAGCTTGAAGATGATGAACTTGGGAATGAGGAAGACATGAGAACTGATGAAGCTACTCAGATCAACTGCATGGATACGAAAACGACATGTGATGATAGAACTTTTCTGAAAATAAGTGATCCAGCTGATGATAGAGCTCCCGTTATTTCTGACAAAGAGGATGACTTTGACATGGTAGCTGATGTCAAACAAAAGGCTGAAGCAGCTGCTGCAGCAGGACACACTGTCCTATCGTTCGAGAATCAGCTCCGTCCAATTGACCAATATGCAGTGCGTTTCCTGGAATTATGGGATCCCATCATAGACAAGAATGCCACTGAATTACAAGTTGAGTTTGAGGAGAGAGAATGGGAACTTGATCGCCTTGAGAAATTAAAAGAGGATATGGAGGCAGAGAATGATGAAGATGAACCCTTAGTATATGAAAGTAAGAATATTGCCATAATTTTTCTTGGCTTTTCAACCCCTGGCCGTAGTACGTTACACTAGTATATTTGCATGTTAATGAATATTCATTGTTATTCCTGGCCTCTTGCTTTCATACATAATCTATGATTTGTATGTTATTCCTGCTTAACATTTTTTTACTTGATAGCCTCATCTCTACTGTATGGACTTTTCTTGAGTGAAGAATGGTTAAAGATCACTATATTGCCTTATGTGAGAACAAAACACCGCTGAGATTATAACTTCAACTCTTGTTATAATAACAGGTTGGGATGCTGATTTTGCAACTGAAGTATACCGACAACAAGTGGAAGCCTTGGCTCAACATCAGGTAATGTATTCAGTCAATTAGCTCAATACCATTCCAAAAGAAGAACAAAAATGGAAGTCAAACAAGAGAGGATTCTTATGTGTAAAAAAACTAACACTTTTGGTAATGTATTGAAGTTGGAGGAAGAACTGGAACGTGAAGCTAGAGAAAAGGAGATTTCCGAGTTAAATAACATTGAATCTATGAGGTATGCTTATATGTGATTCTTTGCATGCATATAATCTAATTCCATGCTACCTGAACTTCCTATCTATTGTGAAGTAGTAGATAATCCTTGCACTTCATCTTGGGTCAATTTCAGAAACAGCCTCCCTGTCATCATAGGGTTAAGGCTGCTTACGATCCAACCGTGTTACTCCGCTTAGTTGGGCTCTTTCGTGGTATTGTGTGTATGCTGTATATCATCTGTTTCTATGTCCTCCTTGGTAACATTGTTATATTCTCGATAGTGTCACTCTCTTATTGTGGCTAAACACATGCATATGTTCTTTTATCACTATGATGTTCATTTCGTCTTCAGAAGAAAAATTATTTGTTATATATGTTTTTTCTTCTCATAACAGGAAACAAAAGTCTGGTATCTCTAAAGCTAAGTCAAAGAAGAAAGCTAAGAAGAAGTTTAAATCTCTGAAGAAAAGATCTTTAGCGTCTGAGATAAAAGCTGTGAGAGAAGATTCGCCCATTGAGGAAATCATCACAGATTATGATATTTCCGATTATGATGATGTTGATGACTTGGATATTGTCTATCCAAGGTTAGCATTACAGAAGAAACGTAAGTCGGTCACTGATCATGATCAGGAGAAGAGTTCTAAAAAATCTAAAAAGATGAAGAGTCCTGGAATCTCTTTAAGTTTAAATTCGCAAGAGATTTGTAAACATCATGATGACTTGAGTGAGTCAAAGTACATAGAGAATAACAGCAGGAATATAGAGTTTAAGCCAGTCAACAGGAGCAAGATGGGAACGAAAGTCTCAATCACATCTCTCCCTGGCAAGCGGGTTTTTACTTTAAAACTAGAGAAGGTGAAAAGGAAGGGGAATTTTTGGTCTAAAGACTATCTCCCATCTCCTGATTGTTGGATGATACATGAAGACGCCTTTCTTTGTGCTTTTGTTCACGAGTATGGTCCAAATTGGAGCTTGATTAGTGACTTATTGTATAGTGTGACTGGTGGTGGACGTTACCGGGGACGATTTCGGCACCCTGTTCATTGTTGTGAGAGGTTTAGAGGACTTATCCAGAAGCATGTTTTTTCACCTGCAGAGACTGTTAGCAATGATAAAGCCTATTCTACTGCTTCTGGGAAAGGTCTGCTCAGAGTATCTGAAGTAAGCTTTTCTTGAACTTCTATTAAAAAATTTGCACGAGGATCATAATAATACTGAATTATATGAATGTGACTTTTTTTAATTATTATTGTTCTCGATTTTGTGAATACTTCAGTATCTTAGTTTTCTGAACTTCTACTTAATCATGTCGATGTTCTGTTCAGAGTTTCGGGATACTGATCCATTAGAACCATATTTAGGCTGATTATATTTTAAACAAATTGATGGCAAATTGATGAATTGAAATCTAGGCTTTATATGCTATATTACATATATAGATGGTAGTATTTGTTATTGCTCATGCTAGCTGCTTCTGAGATACTGTGTCTTGGGATTACGGGCCCTTTGAGTTCTTTAGTTTCATGGAGGGTATACTCTCCACAACTCCATACTGTGTCGCCGCATTGTTGTTTTCAACCCTTACTATTGTGCTAAGGGGTTTCCTCCTACAATGCTCAGTTCAATTTATGTCCTATTCCTTCTCCATCCATTAGATGTTTAATGTAGTTTCTGAACTGTATCTTCTTACGTAGGATTTCATGGTATATGCATTTTACATGTAAACTGTGATGTTAACATTTCTGTTCGTGAAACCATAACTTGATTAACCATCTGCACAACCCCCAGTTTTCAAAACCTTCCTCTGTATCAGGATAATCTCCGGATGTTGCTGGATGTTACTTCAACGCTTGCAGACAATGAGCCACTTCTGCAAAGACATTTCTTTGCTTTGATCTCAACTGTTTACAAGGAATCTATCTCTAATGGTCAGAAGAGCTTGTTCTCACATCTGCGAAATGGCATATATTTATCTGGGAAACAACAATCTCCCAAGGTCAATGGTTCTAATCAGAGTCTCACGAAAGCAACTAGAAAGAATAATTTCTCTACATCACCACATTCTGGAAAGTTAGTTGCTGCTGCTCTCTTTATTGAACATGATGCAGAATTGGACAAAAATCTGACCAGCGTTAACCAGAAGGTCAAATCTCCTGTTTCTGAGCGATTAGATATATTGCTGAATGTCCATGGAGAAAATTTTGACAGTACAACTCCTTTGCCTTCTGTGATCAATGTATCAATATATGGGTCAGACTCTCCTTCATTGGACGTATCTGCAGTTACAAACAACACTTTCAAATCTTGCCATGCTAATGCTGAGAAACAGTTCAGGTATGTCCAATTTCACGTAATCTTGACAATATTATGTCTCTGGGACCTACAGTGTTATGCAAGTGGTTAGGCTAGACTAAAAGTTTGTGTTTGCTGGTAACTTCGTGGAGGAATTTGTATACTAACGGCAGTTCAGGGAAGTGGAGGGGTGTATACGATTAATACTCGATCATTTCTTTTGTTATGTACTGTCTGTCTACTGTTTAAGCCTTCCTGGTAGGTCAAACTCAAAGCAATTCGCTACTAGCTACAAAAAGTGCACATTTGATATTTTTTCTCATCTCCTATATTTGGTCAAAAGGATGGCCATGGGTAAATTATTATAAGTCTGTTTCCATTTGGAGACAACTTCGGCCGCATTACTCCATATAGATTACAGAAATAATACGTGGAAACAGCTTCATAAAAAATATCTGATGATTATATTGTTATAAATGAAAAGATCTTACTAGTTGAAATTGTCTTCTGAAGGGAACCTGACTTTTCACGCGAATAGGATTGAGTACTAATATGTGTGCCAGTTTGAACTAGGTATCAATTTATTTGTCAGTTTTCATTTATAGGGTAGATATATAATTCTTTTGGGAATCAGTTGCAAAAAGTCAGATGTGTAGTTGGTTGCTGATTTAGGACTGTTGGAGTTTCCAATGTGTTTATGGATGCTGAAATTCAAGCTGCAAGATTTTACACAAGTCATCCGCTCCCATTCCTTCATCTTTTCTGCAATAAGAATACTTGAATCCATGGGTTATCAGCTTACTTCGATCTTAATTATCTACATACGATGATTTGGAAATGTCATTAAAGCTCCTAGTTTTCACTTCTGGTGCAATTAACGAAATTGCTTCTCTTCAATTGAACAGGGCTCTGTCTGAAGCTTGTTTAGAAGATTCTTCAGGATGTGTTTCACTGCCTCAGCCAGGAGAAGTCAAGTTTCAAGGTTTACCCAAATCAATGTTACTGGGAAAACACAAGTTGCCCCTTGATCCAGCAAGGCCTTCTAAATTGAAAATGAGAAAGACAGCCGATCAAAGTGGTATACGTGCTTTAGCTTTTGATACTGCATCCCAGCCAATTGTGCCCCAATCTGATGATTCGCTTCTGGTGCTCGACAGAGAAGACTTCCCAGAAGTTGAAGTTCATGATTTATTGTGTGATTACCCCTTTGATACAGATGGTGGACTTGCCTCTGAAACAAATCTTGTAAATATAGCACCACATGATTATGTCCATGGCTTAATCTCTGGACTAGACGATTGTCCGCTCTCCGATATTGGTGATATTGGGTAGTATTCATCTGGATCGAGTGTCAGTAAGAATTGCTCCATCAGTTGCTTAGAATTTGTCGAGGGTACAATCATCATAAACATGCAGTCGATGAAAGTACCTGAATACTCGAGACTGGTGACCTTGACTGTGCAGTCGGTAGGGGCTGAAAAGAAGAGGGTGTGAGACGCATTCGGATTGAACCAGCTTGCCATGTTGCTGACATCTTAAAAAGCATGGGAGAATTGGTTAATTTTTTTTCCCTTAGCCCATAGATTGAAGTAGGAAGCTAGATGTATAGGTGTTATGTTAGGCTGGCGCATGTATTTGGCCATCAAAATTGTCCTTGCGCGCTATGTAAAGTTAATTCGGCATTCATGTGCTTGCAGATTTTGACGGTGGGGGGATGCTTGGAGAGATTCTTGTAAGCACAATTTTTCTTCTGTTATAATTGTAGGGAAAATAATAGTCGTTAGAGAAAAGAAAATGCAAATTTATCCTCTTCTACACCTCACTCTTGTGTATCATCTCCTTCGTGTCTCTCGGTCATTGAATATCCATTTTATAGACTCTGTACAACGGTGCACAGATGTTATACCAGGGGTCGAACATGATCAGCTGGTGATCGCAGCACAAAAAGGGACGATGAAACAAGATTCATCAATAATCCGAGTAATACAAGCCATGGCAAACAAGAACCATATCTTATTTCGACGGGAGAAATGTTTTGACGGTTGAAAAAGTTGCCCAATAAAACTATATCCCAGAAAACAATGAGAAACTACCTAAATTGCCAAAATTTGACGTAATCAGTAATTTTCCATTAGAAGAACTTAGAGGCCAAGTTCTAGCTCTTGATGTCTTTTGGAATGTTGAGATCATTGAATATGGGGCTATCGACGCCCACTCCCATCGCGTTCAGACCATTGTCGACGTATAGCACTTGACCAGTGACAGCTGAAGCCAAGGGAGATGCCAAGAATGCAGCAGCATTTCCAACTTCGTCTGTTTCAATATTAGCGAAGGTTAATGCTTAGATGCAACAAGTTTGATATGATACACGAGCAAAATAAATTGCAGTGTTCCTTATGTGGGTAGGGACTGGGGTTGCATAAGTTGAAGTGTGCTTAGTTGTTTGACTAAAATCTACCTGCTTTTAGATCTTTTTGTAATGGAGCGTTCTCCAGCGAGTAATTGATCATCATGTCGATGAACCCAATAGCTTTTGCAGCACGGCTTCCCAGTGGACCTGATAGAATAATACAATTGCAATTATAAACTGTTCCAATGGCCTTCGTTCGCGAATGACATCAATATCACATGATTAGCGAAGGATATAATGAGATCTCTAAGAGTATTTTCGCCAATGGCACATAATCAAAATATTAGAACAAAATGTTTTAACTTAAATCTCATACTGGCACCAACAATTTAAGCAACAATTAGTTACTTCATACACAAGAAGAACATATAAATTTGAGCAATAACCATAAAGTTATCCCTCATTTATGAGGTAAAGATAATAAGATACAACTTTTACAATTCATTTTCTAGGTGTAACTGCAGGTCAATTTTTTTTTCTGAGAACTCTTAATCAACGACATAGTTAGAGCGGCACAGATAAGAGATGCAAAACTCCAGATAGTACAATTTGCCATAAATGAGAACGCGTAAAAAGGAGTAAAGCCGTATAGATGAACTCAAGATATAAAATATGCGAACTTTCATTGAGAGAAGCCTTTCATGCCAGATAAATCTGAAACCTACCTGCTGATATTGTGTTTACTCGTACTTTATGCTTTCTTCCAGCTTCAAAAGCCAGCACCTTGATCGGGCACACGAGTAATCAGTGAGACCGTGTACATTTGAGAAAAATGACAAAAAAAAAAAGTAAGACATACCTTAGTGTCACTCTCCAGGGCAGCCTTGGCTGAGCTCATGCCGCCTCCATATCTGCAATAGATGAGGATATAACCAACTTAATAGGAGCCATGAATAATGGACAACGGAAAAATTTGAACTAGTGATGATTAGAAAAGAAGAGACATATACCCTGGTATGATTCTTTCCGAAGCAATATATGTGAGAGAAATTGTAGCACCACCTGAAACGAACCATTAAAATCTGTAACTTATGTATTCTTTTAATATTTTGGAGTAATTACAAAGGATGAGTTGACGGACCCGGATTCATTATGGGAATGAAATGTTTGAGTAGGGAAACAAATGAATAACTTGATGCAGAAACAGCAGCCAGATATCCATGTCTGGATGTCTCCAAAAGTGGTTTACTCACCTTTCATGTAGTGTTAAAATCAAATTCAAAACTCAGAGATGAAAGTTCGCTAGAATTATACTGCGAAAACACAGAAGGAAAAATATACCTCTGGACCATTAGCAAGTGAATGTACAAGGATATCAATGGTGCCAAAGTCCTTTTTCACACATTCAGCAGCTTCCTACACGACATAACAATTAAATAAAAAATTAACTTGTTTATATAATTTGTTTGATATTAATGAAGCAAGAAATGAAATAATAGTAACTTATTAGTGTCTTTATCGTGACTGACTGTTTCATTTCTCAGATTTGGTATAGGTACTTCCACTTTTTGTATCTGAAGGATGAAGTGAAGATTTTGCTCGACAATGGGTCAAGAAAATGTTGTAATATCTTTTGGAAATCTACAAGTGCAGGATGTCTAGAGAATCTTAGAAATATTGTCATTAAAGAGTTCAATGAAATGAACTCTGATGTAATGTTAGATTCTACTTGTAATGGCGATTTTAGCCAAAACATTATCTAAATTCAATATGAATTACCTATCAAAAAAAAAGTAACTTATTAGTTACCTTGACTGTCCAGTTTGTGGATCCAGCATACCGTTTGTTAGTTTTCACCTGCGATAAAAACGAAGTGAAATTAAAGGTGCATCGCTAACTCATTTTACTGCCTAAATGAATTATTTACAAGGGAATTGAAAATATTACATCTTCAGGAACATCCTCAGGGCTGTCATATATTGCATCTAGTGGATATACTTTAGTGATTTCCATCATAGATCCATCTGGCAAACTAAAACGTTAAACGCTTAATTAGGATTCTAAGAAACGATAATAATAAAACATGTTATGTATGAACTCTTGTGTCTTACACCCGTGATTCATCAAATTTCCCACGACGTAAGCTGCTCTCGAAGATGTTTAGTGCCTTAAAAACAATGGTAAGGAAAACCATAAACACCTTAAATCACCTTTACTTGATCAATTGCTTTAAAAAAAATTAAATATATATATACCGGAACCCAGGTTCCAACAAGAATCTCAGCACCGGCAGCTGCCAGCGACTTTGCTATTGCCCAGCCATAGCCATTATCATCAGCTATACCAGCAATAAAGGCCCTCTTTCCTGCGATTAAAAACATGAAATCATATTTTTCTTTCTGCTTGCCAATAATCAAAGTTCATCATCAGTAGAGTTTTTAAATGGTATATTTGATCACTGAATGGTGAAGCTTCAGAAAACATATAGCCTTTTAACTATCACAGTAGAGTTTTTAAATCATTAAGAGTCGAGTTTCTAAGTTCAGCTAACCTTCAGTATCAGACAGTAAGTTTAGATATCTCGGTGGGTCAAAAGAACGTCTTAAAAAATGAAACTACTCGTTCCACTTATTTTAAAATGTTGCTTTTGCCAGCAAGCTTCATTCTTAATTTAGTAGAAGAAGTTGCAATCCATCTTCAATGCCACACATCCTTGGTTTACAAGGAGGCGTCCATCAGAACTCACATGTATAATTTTTGGTCGAAGGTTCGAAAGAAAAGGAGTTTGAAGTAAAGAGTAGCACAATCAGCAGTTTGGGGTAAACATTGTTTCACATGAATCACATGATTCGCAATCACAAATATTACTAAAGTTTGCAGGGTAAAACTTCGCGGAGCATATTAGATTATATGAACTTAGTGTTACTAATTGGCACATGAGTCATCAGATCAATCATTGTCTTGACGAGAGAAACCAACTATTCATCTTAATAAAGGAAAGTAATTATCATTATCACAACATGATTAGGCTACCTCTCAAATCGATAGGTAACCCTGAAATAGGTCCACCACTTGATGCAGCCATTGCCTTGACAACAGGATCTTTAACTTTTGTAGCAGTTCCCAGAAAGGATTGGCTCAAAGACATCGTTGATGAGATGTGACTTGAGAATTTAAGCTTAGCCGAAGATGTAAGCTTGATTCCACTTCCAAAGTTTGCGATGATGCATTTGGAGAGATTCTGAGAAAGAGTTACCTGAGGTCTTGATGCTGCCACTTGCGCACATGAAGATGCAGATGCAGCCATTTTTTATAACTTGTTTTAGATAGCTGGAGAAAAGAATGAATGTGCAAAGTTAACTTTACTCAAATTATCATGAAATGACGCAAGATTAAAACTGTTTTATTAATTCAACTTCACCATGCTCCAATGCCTCGAGGAAGAGGCTCCCGCCTAAGCAAGGTAAGGGGGGTCAGATTATAAGCACTTATAAGACCTTAGCCCTGATCTATCATATCAAATCATGTAGACCAATCAATCTTAAAGCTTTAATTTAAAGTTTTAAACCAAAAGGTTTCAAAATGCTCAAGGTTCTTGGAAAGGAAAATAACATTCCCAACGCTCAAAATACAATGTGAACCAGTCTGCAATGCCTAAAAATATTAGAATTTTATGATCCGCCAAAGCATATCAATTTACATCAACATGTTACATCCTGAAATAGTCTGTGTGGTCAGTTTTACTGATAACAAGCAAGATAAGGGCCCTACTACCACCTATAACAAAACATCGGATCAAAACGAACCAGCTCTCTTTGATACATTATTCACTACAATCTGATTTTTCGACAAGGCATAAGCGAAGGTTCTATGCATGCTCATAGTAACTCATACTCAATTAAAGAAAGAGCATTTCAAAGAATCCATTTGCATATAAAGAATAAACCAAAGGATAAAACTGAAAACTATATGTTCCACAAAACATCTCAATCAATATACACAACATACTATATCATAAAATAAGATGGCATTCTTAAATCATACAAAAATGTATTTTCATATCAAGAATAACATTAGAAACAAAATGATGGAAAATCTATAACACAAAGCATATCAACCAATATACACACACATTACATAATCATAAAAAGATGGGCATTTCTAAAATATACAATAATATATTTGCATATCAAGAATAAAAGTAGAAATAAAATGCTGAAAACATCATGACCCAAAAAACATATCAATAATATACACAACATGTTACATCATGAAACAAGATGGACATTTTTTGAATCATACAAAAATGTATTTGTATATAAAGAATAAGAACAGAAAGAAATCTTACGCACGAAATTGGTATGGTGTTGGAGATGAGATCTTGAGGAGAAAATGATGATTATAAGTATTGGTTTTGTTCCGATGAATACGAAGCTAAACAGAGTGTGTATATTAGCACTATGTTTGGTTGAGTTGTTGGGAAGCTTTGAAAACGCCGCACAGGATGTGTAACATCATATGACATTTGTTAGTTACTAGACTGATGTGTTATATTTTGTGCGATAATTTATGTTACATGTTTCATGTCATGATTCGTGACAACTATTTTGTATTTTATATAAAACAGTTAAAAGATTAAAAATAAAATGTGTTAAAACATTAACTAAACTAGCACACAAAAGTATAATATAAGATTATTTGCCTTGTTTGTCGCCCTATTTTTTGTAGTTAGTTATAACCCATACTTAGATTTACGGGTTGATGGCACCATCACTGAACTTTGCTAAATTTTTAATTTTGATCATCCACTTTTTAATGTGCGTGTTTTCTTTATCACCATCATTAAAGATAGTGTTAAAATCCCCGCTCCGGGGTTAATTCATGTTTTTGACCGGTTTTTAGGTGTTTTAACGGGGTAAGATGGTCTCTAGCTTAATTATGTGCTTCTAAACCATCTTACCTTATTTTATCCCTTAAATATGTTCCACAAAGCATCTCAATCAATATTCACAACGTATTATATCATAAAATAAGATGGCATTCTTAAATCATACAAAAATGTATTTTCATATCAAAAATAACATTAGAAACAAAATGATCGAAAATCTATAACACAAAGCATATCAACCAATATACACATATATTACATAACAAAATAAGATGGACATTTCTAAAATATACAATAGGAGTAATATATCTGCATATCCCTTAAATATGTGTATAAAACTTGTGTCTCATATCATAAAATATCTAAATCTTGTTTTCTATTATTGTCCAATTTTTTGGGTAAGCTACAAGAACATTATAATTCTCCTCTCTTAAATGTAATGGTTGTATTAAGTATTTTCGTTTAAATAGATTGAGGTGACCCATGGTTAGATGGAGTGGGTCGATGGTGATGGTAAAGCTTCATCCAATTACAAGAATTGATACAATCATTGAATAAGTGATTGTGAAGAATTGGAGAAATTGCTTGACTTTACTAAGGAGCATCTAAGGTTATGTGAATCAAAGTTGAATCTTGTGCAAATGAGATTGTAATTGGAGCAAAAGAATACAACTCAATCGCAAAACAAATTTGACATAGTCTTAATATTTATCTGGCGAAGGTAAATGCGATTATGTACTTGTAATTATAGTTGTAGTTTGCGTGAGATAATTATATTGTTACTTAATATTTATCTGGCAAAGCCATAGTTTTCTTTTTTCTTATAAATAAAAACCTCATTGGCGCCAAACATGAGGGAATGCTAGACGCCTGATAATTTCTCCCCTGCCAGGAGAAAAGATCTCATGGAGGCAACTAACCCCAAAATACTTATCTTTCTAGCATAGTAAATATTAAGATGCACATCCAACCTCAGAAGTCGATGTCCTCCCGGGTCAATATATAAGATCTTGGGCTACTCCCTCCATAGCCAATTTATTTTAGAGAGGAACCCTATAGAATTTTAACATGGTATCATGAGCCAAGCCCGAGTTATTGAGGCACGTGTAACCCGGCCGATGTTGTTCCGACAATTAATACATGCGAGGAAAAAATTCCGTCGACGATTGGGTTACACGTGAGGGGGAGTGTTAAGATGCACATCCCACATCGGAAGTCGATGTACTTCCGGGTCAATATATAAGATCTTGGACTACTCTCTCTATTGCCAATTGGTTTCAGAGTGGAAGCCCATAGACTCTTAACAGAAAATTGTAGTTTTACATTGTTAATAAGTTTTTTGAGTACTTTTTATTATTAATTTTCAGTTAACCATTTTTATAAGTTGGATTGAATATCATTGTACATCTTGATGTACTTTTTATTTTTCTTAATTTATGTGTAAATAACTCGAAAGATAATTAAAAAAAAAAGAATGGAGTATATAACAATATTAATTATACTAAGTAGTAACTCATTAGTTAAAATATTTTGTTGTCATCATTCCACAAAGTGATTCTACTATATTAAATCGACAATTAATTCATTTATTTCGTCATAAAAGGATGAGACCGTCTATCTGACGACTCCTACTCATACGTACCCTAAAGTAATGACGGGATTAGTCTCACTGGTCAAAGGACTAGAGATAGTTTTTTAATCATTTTAACACAAAGTTTAATTCTTAATGTGAATATACATATATAAATATATTCAAAAGTAGTTAAATAAACCCAAAGAAATATATTCAAAATTTGAGGTATTCTACATATAAATAAAAACGAAAACTAAATAGTTATGATGAATAAAAGAAATTGATATTGTAATCATATCATTTAAACTAAACTAATAGTCGAGTAAAGTTACAAAACTAACCTTTAGAAATTGCTTCACTTGTCAATATCATCGAATGTATATTTGATGTAAGTGTAATTTACAAATTTAAATTAATATGTTGTTGTTTTGGTTGGGTCGGGTTTCAATGATTTAAACCCAAACTCAACCCAATTTATTCAAGTCTTCGGTTACTAAACTCAAATCAGACTCATTGGCCCAAATGACCCGTGTATTTGGTTTGAGTTGGGTGAGTTGGGTTATTTATGTACATTCCTAGTTGATGGTTTAGAAATTCAGTGTATTTTTGCTCTATTTTTTTATCATCATAATTGGTATTGCTACAAAGATTGTTTTTCACTTTTATGAGTAATAGTAATTTTTTATAACCCTTAATAGAATACTTTTTGGCTAGATGGTCCACTGTTTTGAAATGGAGGTAATATATAACTTCAAAGAACAAGACTAGTATATTGTTTGAAATTTTGACTACTGATAAAAATATTATTTATTGGTAATGGTTGTTGGCAACTAATATAATAAGACATCACCAAACTCTAAAAAGATTTAATGTTGTGTCCATTAAAGGTAAATTCAAAATTTGAACAATGAAACCTGGATGCGCCAGCTCATTGCTTAGTGAGCATTGCCACTGTCTATAAATGCAGATAGTCGATAAGTTGTCCAACACTCGCACACTTAGATTCAACTGAAATTTTAATGGGGAAATCTCACAAACGTCGAGAAAGTAATCCAAAGGGATCAAAATGTGTGGTGATGGATACTCATCACTCCCCATCTCAATCAAGGGTGAACTTACCAATTCAAAGCAACAACTTTGATTCTTCAAAGTTCTTAAAGTTTATGGAGTATGATAACTCTTTCTTGACTCCATGGAATAGGGACCTTGCTAATGGAACTTATGTTACTAATCCAAATGCTCCTGAGTCAAAGAAGTACATGGTTATCAAACCAGGATCTTACTTCACATATGGTTAGATAGACATCTTGCTGTATCTCTCTTTCCATATTCAAAATAAGAAATAAATCTCAAGATATAAAAATCTAATAAATTTGCTCTATTATTAATGTTGTCTACCTTATCTTATAATTATGAGAGTGAGACTTTGATCAATTGCATGTGTTACATAAAAAATAAGTCTACTATGGGTGTTTTTAAAACCATTGGTCCATACACAATTTTTGAAGTGACTTGATGACTTCTTAAGGTTGATGTCTTTTTTTGCTAGACCAAAAAATTATATTGCATCAAACATGGTGAATAAGTCCCGATAACATTGGCCAAAATACATGGAGTTCAAATTTCTTTTCTAATTCAATTTTATTTCGAACAAATCAGAATTATTATTGTCCGATTCAATTGGAATGAATGGTGAGAAGGTTTATTATTAATTTAATGAATAAATCGAATTACATTGAACTTTTAACTTGAATACAATTAAATCCAAGATTTCTTGTTATGTTCGGCTCGCATTACAGTAATTGAGCTTTTTAACTTTTAAACATATTTTTTTAGAACTAATTGAATTTACAAACCTAAAACTCATAAACCAAAGTATGACGACTTTGTCAACTTTCATTCCTTCACCCTATTTGCCATATACAGAAAGTGGATACGAATGTCATTCACAAATTATAAGTAACTTTGTTTAAATGACAAATGATGTCTAATTTAGTCATTTATGCTTAGAAGTGTACAATATTTCTTACCTTAACCTTTAACTTTTTGTCACAACCCTAATTTGGAAGACATATACTTTATTTGTATTTATCTGAAATGAAGACTCTAAATTCTTATTTTATTATGGATGTTGGTGGAGAAAATTGAACATGATTAACACTATACTCCATCTCTCAAATTTTTTATTTATCATTTCAATTCAAATAAATTGATTTTTTATTAAAGATTTATTATAACTATAATGTGAATAAAAGCACTCTCAAACCTATCGAATAATTAGATCTTTTCCGAGATTGACGTGAGCAATCAAATCAATAATAATATGACAAATAACTAAGACTAAAATGATGTGAAAAACTAATATAATAAAGACCATAAGCCATTAGTTAGAATAAAGACCAAACTTAAAATCTCAATAAAAGCCTCAAAATTGTCTCAAATATAACTCCTCTCAAGAGCCGCATAAGGATCCAAGAGACATCTGATGAACTTCTCGTGAGCTCCCCTCACCATTGGGTGCTCATATGAGGACCTATTGTACCCACTCAAGATACCGATAATTCATCGGGATCCAGCACACCCCGTACGGGTCCTAAAGGATTTTTGAACAACGACTCGAAATTGTTCATAATATTTAACAATTATAGTTACCGTTTCATACTTTCAATGCATTTTCACCTAATTTTTTCAAGTCTAATCGGTATCATTTAATATATATCTATAGCAATTCTTTTGCCATTTAATTCGTTACATATTTCATCTTAACTTAAAGTAAAAAAGTAAAGAAAGATAACATTCAATAATAAAAAAGTAATTATTTATGATTACGTTGTTTCTATTTTTTTTCTACCGAAACCAACTTTTGAGTTTGTTTTTAATTAATTAATTAATTAAAATAACTGATTCTCCCAAACAAATCTAGAGATAACCTTATCTTATTTATTTTTAATAAAATAATAAAAACAAACTAAATCTTAGTGCTATCATTGAACCCATATATATCAAATCAAATATTT
This sequence comes from Echium plantagineum, assembly GCA_003412495.2. Classification (NCBI taxonomy): domain Eukaryota; kingdom Viridiplantae; phylum Streptophyta; class Magnoliopsida; order Boraginales; family Boraginaceae; genus Echium; species Echium plantagineum. The sequence continues at coordinate 12,942,425 of CM016564.1, forward strand.
AATTAATTAACACATAAATGATGTGTAAAATGATAAGTAATTTTAAAAAGGAAAATGAATAAAGAGTAATTAAGCTTCTTAATTGAAATTTTAACGAATTCAATCCATCAATTAACATTATGGCAATAGTTTAGGGGCTTATTTTTTTGGTGAATTGAGATGAGGTCAGGTTCAAATCCAGAACTTTCATGTCATTAGGGAAATCCTTTTTAGGTGCCTATCGTCTATTGGGAACAACCGAACAATATTTGCAAATTAAAAATATTGGGCTGAAAATTGAAAAAGTCCAAAACAGTAAGTAGGTGAAATGTTCTGAGTGGAGCCGGCTCTGTTTACTAGGAAGGTTTAAACAAGCTTAAATCCCCCCCCCCTCCCTCCCCTCATTTCTCCACCCAAAACGTAGTAGCAATAAAAGAGAAAGAGACAAGGAGGTGCTTCTTTGTTTATCAGGTAATATTTTCTTCACTTTCTAAATCCATTGTTTTACTTTCTTTAAACATGATACAAACATGACAATTAAATTGGGACAAAACAATATACTTTTGTTTGGAACACAACAAATGTTAGAAAATGTAAGGATAAATTATGGAATTTTTCTAACATTTGGGCTATGAATAATCTCATATGATTTCTGGTGTCTGTTTTGTTATCTCAAATTCATAGATATATTAATGTGTCTCATTTCTCGTCGATTTAACTCCTTCGTGTAGTCAAGGACCGAGTGTGGATGGAGATTTCATTTTTGTTTTTAATTCATGTGTCTGATTTTAGATTATTTCTGCATTTCACACATTTTTTTTACGTTAAACATTTTGCATTTTCCTATAATCTCCATTTGTCCAAATGCATGCGAATTTCGAGTTTGCCTAATAAGTGTCTTATTGTAATTTTTTTTCCCTGCATTTTTATCAATTTGAAGTTCTGTTTTATTAAAGATAAATTACTAAATATTAAATATATCAATTAGATCTGAAAGGGATTTTTTATTTTTTTTGTTATTTAATCTGTTCTTTGAGTATCGAGATTCGTGCGTATAAAAGTTAGTCAGATGTTATATTAATTGGCTCATATATCAATGCATTTATTTATTACTCCATTACTGGTTAACAAATGTTTTCACTATAATGATAACTAAACGTTCCTTTAATTGTCCACATTCAATGCACCTTTGAGTTGGACGAATGATTTTTTCTATTTTCTTTTTTTTGGGACGATTTATTGTTTTCTCTTTGGACGGTTGATTTATTTTTGATGTATTGAATTTTTAAATTTTGACATTAAATATTTTTTAATATGTGGGATGACATTTTTGGAAAAATATCAAAGTGTAGTATTTTAGTCCCAATAAGTATGTTACTCCCTCCATCCTCATCGTATTGGCCATTTTCCTTTTTAATAAATTCCTAAACTTATAATTCATTTGTGAAAAAGTAAATGAATCTTAAATATAGGAATATAGATAGATAGATGTAGTAATTTAGATCATTATTGAAAAAGTAAATTGGCTAATATTTTCGAGGTAGGGGTGTGTATATTTTCAAAGCACCGGTTACACAAGACACACGAGACTAATCCATGTGTTGTGTGTTAGTCAATGAAAAGTATTCAACGAAAACTCCGTACATTGCTAGCACGTTCAGATGCACGTGTCTCGTGTACTTTGCCTTAGAATAGACTTGGCCTTTGGAGACGAAGGGAGTACTATTTGAACACCATCAAACAAATTTACATGAAATTTTCTAAACCAAGAAAAAGAAAAGAAAATGATGTGGCTAGTATTATTACAAGTGAAGCATCACCTGTGAACGTATCTTTGATAGTACTTGCATTCTTCATTTGGCGTTTTATTGAGAATTTGTAAGTACATTAGCAGCAACCATGTGAGCTAAGGGGTACTTGTTTACTGGAGACCTCTGTTTCACCTTGCATATTTATTCTTCTTCTTGTCCTTTTCTTCTCATTTCTGTCAGGTGGTCCTTTTAACTATGCCCACAGATTCTCCTACTTTCAAAGCTATAACTAAAAAAAAAAGTAACTAGCCAAAAAGAAATAAGTTTGTAGTATCATTTAATTTTCAATCGTCAAAATTGATATTTGAAGATTATTTTTGGGATGATAGGAGTATTTATTTGCTTGGTATCAATCGTCAAAATTATTTTTGTATGGAATGACCATTCTGTCCTTCCCTTATTTGGAAGTATAATAGGTGAGGAAGTTAAGTGGGGGACAAAATAGTCGTTTCACGCAACAGTAAGATACTATTTTGATGTGTGTATAGTGTTACCTAACTAAAAGTTATTTGAAAATTAGTTTGACATGTGTTACTATTTTATAATAAAATATTTATTTATAGATTTTAGTAAGTATTTCTATAGATGGTTAACTACTTTTTTTTTACATTTTTAATTTTAAAATTTTACTTTAATAATTATAATAATGCACAAGTATTGATTGTGCCCAAATAACTAATAGTTCGTGTGAATTATATACTTGCACTTATTTAGTTATTTAATGTTGGCTCAAGGTACACTTGATTTGGTAAATAATGCCAAACAAATTAAGCATTATTTTTCTCATATACTGTATTAAGCTTGACTGTTAATCTGTCGATCATGTCTTGGAATTTTGAAGTTGATTAAACGAACGGCCAATGTTGATTTGAAACTTTCAAAGGCCAATTTGTTGGCCAATGGCCATGAGCTTGTTTTTCTAATGAATTATTAGTTCGAGGTCAAGTCTTAAGATTCCTAATAATGGTGTGTAACCATAAAAATTTTATTTTAGGGTATTGCCCTAAATCCTAATGTGATATCTAATTGACGTTGTTTGTAGGTTATTACGTATATTCTTGATCCACCTATTATTCATTAGGCAAATATCCTCTGCGGGTCTATTTCTTTTAATAATAGTATTTAAAAAATTGAGAACTTAACCGATAGAAAGTCAACATTTCTAAGTGAAACATAGCATCAGAGTTCCAAATAAAATGAGTTTGAGATATTGACTGATTGTCACATCTAAAGATCTCCACTTTTATTAAATAAAACTATATAAAAATAATACCCTATTTGAGAAAAATATCTACTACAATATGATTATTTTTAAGCATCTAATAATGAGTTCTCCACGTGAGTTGGTGATGAATTAGAACAGTCAAAATAATGTGAGCCACTTGTTCTCCCGTTCTTGATCTGATCTGTTATATTTTGAGCGATTTTGTTGATAAAATTACAATTATATCCCTCAATTAACAAATGTAATAACTGAGGGAGTTTTATAGAGGGGCAAAATAGTAATTTCATATATCAAATAACATTGTTTTGGTGTGTGGATAGTGTTGGTTCTTGATGCGTTCCTCGTCACTATCACGTGCGATTATTCTTCTCCTATGCCAACTATTTCAGTGTGCGCATGTATTTCCAAAAGACTAGTTGTGTAAGCTAGCCCAACACACAGAAATGTTGGTTCGATATTTTCTAGTTAATGTAACGTACCTCACGTGTATTCGCTACTATATTCGAGAGTGTGTCTTGTACACTTTACCTCTTTAAATAAGGCTGACCTATTTCAGGTTTCAGCCACACAATCTCTCCTTTTTAACCCAAATTTGCCCCTTCAGGTACATAGGTCCTTACTTATTAGTTGAGTAATTAGTGAAAAGTATTTCTACGACCACGACGCAAATGTACATGGCTTATGTTCGTTCATGTCATTGAACTCCATGTTCCATGATGCGTTCGGTATTACTTTTATAGGAAGAATACCAAACGCATGGAACGTGCGATGGTGCCGTGGACATGTGAGAATGCCTTGCATAAATATGGAGGGACTATGTTTTAATCTTTGCTGATCTTCTAAAATACCTAAGCAAGTGTTGTCTAAATCTGATTGGAATTAGACTAGTAAGTTAATTATAACACGAAATTGGATGAGTATAAGACTAGTTTCAATCATAATATCTTTGGATGGAAAAAATAGTTACTTATCTTAAATAGTATAGAATTCTAATTTGACATATTGCTTTAATATGAGTGAAATTGAAGCAATATGTTGATTTGTGCTCATTATTAGTTTATACATTTGTGAACAAGTTGGCAATTGACCATCTCATTGTTTTCTTTATAAATAGATCAGACTGCATTCTGCATCTTTTATTATATTTCGAGTATCTTGATCAGTTGTTATATTTCTTGAACAGATTTTACGGAACAATGGGTGCTGGAGGCCGAATGTCGGTTCCCTCGGAGGGAAAGAAGTCGAAGTCTAACGTCGTCCAGCGAGTCCCGAGTGATAAGCCACCATTCACAGTTGGGGATATCAAGAAAGCCATCCCACCCCATTGTTTCCAGCGATCTGTCTTGCGGTCTTTCTCTTATGTTGTTTATGATCTGCTCATTGCCTCTGTCTTCTACTATGTTGCATCACATTACATCCATCTCCTTCCGTACCCACTCTCCTACATAGCATGGCCTGTGTATTGGTTCTGCCAAGGTTGTGTGTTGACTGGTGTTTGGGTCGTCGCCCATGAATGTGGCCACCATGCTTTCAGCGACTACCAGTGGTTGGACGACACTGTTGGCTTGGTCCTGCATTCGGCTCTCCTGGTCCCGTATTTCTCATGGAAATACAGTCACCGTCGCCACCACTCGAATACTGGATCTCTTGAACGTGATGAGGTATTTGTGCCTAAGAAGAGATCAGGCATTAGCTGGTTTTCAAAGTATCTTAACAATCCACCAGGCAGGGTACTTGTCCTTTTGGTCCAACTTACCCTTGGCTGGCCTTTGTACTTGATGTTCAACGTCTCAGGAAGGCCTTATGATCGTTTTGCGTGCCATTTTGACCCAAAAAGTCCGATTTACAACAACCGTGAGCGCCTTCAGATCTTCATTTCTGATGCAGGTATTATGGCCATCACGTATTGCTTATATCGCCTTGTGGCAGCAAAAGGACTTGCTTGGGTGGCGTGTTATTACGGAGCTCCTTTACTTGTGGTAAATGGTTTCCTTGTATTGATCACATATTTGCAGCATACTCACCCTTCATTGCCTCACTACGATTCATCTGAGTGGGACTGGTTGAGGGGAGCGCTCGCCACAGTTGACAGGGATTATGGCGTACTGAATAAGGTCTTCCACAATATCACAGACACTCACGTTGCTCACCATTTGTTCTCAACCATGCCACATTATCATGCCATGGAGGCTACGAAGGTAATCAAGCCTATACTGGGAGAGTACTACCACTGCGACAGGACTCCAGTCTTCCAGGCCATGTACAGAGAAGTGAAGGAGTGCATCTACGTTGAGGCCGACGAAGGTGAGCAAAAGAAGGGTGTGTTCTGGTACAAAAACAAGCTCTAGATTTCCAAAATGGAAAAAGCGGGACGATGCTTGCTTATGGGCACTCCCCTTATTTGTAAGGTAGGTTTGTTGAGTTTCTTGTTCTGAAACTTTGGTCAAGTTGGAATAAAGTTGTCACCAAATAGATCTGTTATGTATTGTGCTTACTGCTTAGTGTTGTTTGTACTGTTTTTTCCTGATGTAATCTTGACTTTGGTTAATCCTAAGTGAATTGGATGTCGTCTTTTAGGTACTAGTATTTGAAGCTGGAAAAATTTAGTTTGATACTCGCCAATTAGTTACTTTTTTTTTTATAGATAAATCATGATTCCAAAAGTTCAAATTTCATCGTGAGGTGTGCTTGGAGCTCTATGATAACTGTGAATAGAGTTTGAATTAGAACTACAATGATCATCAAACAAATGATAATGACGACACCCTAAGCAATCTTAATTTGAGCGCATTTGGAGAAATCTTATACACTATTATTATCCTCTCGAAGAATTATAATCAACACAACATCTTTATTATTACTGATGGTTTGACTTCTGAGATTTGGCATAAGTTCTAATGGGGAATTGCTCAAATGGAAGAATGGAACATTTGACTATGGAGATGATTAAGAACAATTGCGACCTTTTGTGATTTTCTCGGATGCTTTCTTAATTTAAACGAAGTTACTATTTGTAGTTTTATGTTAATTAGTTACTAACCATAACTTAATTCAAATTTCACTTTAAATCGTAAATCCCATAACATCTTATAAACGAAAAGGGGGTTATTCTTTACATTGATTGAAATTATTTCTATTGGTTTTAAATATTCTTATCCTTTGTATATGAGAAAAATATGGATATATATGAGATACACAAAATATATCCGTATTTTTCAAGTTGTGGGTACAAATATTGTGGTTGTGTATCTAATAAGCATATGTTTCATATGTCAATTTCTATAAAGTGGGCATATTTTTCACTCCTCTATAAGAGAGTATATATGTTATATGTCACTATGGATATTACTGTAACAAGAATTTTACAGTTAAAATAATACTACTAAAAATTGTAAAATAATAGAACAAACATTGATTATCGAAAAACCATATAATTCACACTAATACTTGCTTTTAGTGACTAAAGTAATGTATAATCATAGACAAAAATGGTTTTATTGTAGTTAATCAATAAAAACTTGCGCATTCCATATAAATTTCACCACTTTTCATTTAAGCCAATCAATTTCTTCACTTAGGATGGTCCTCTCCATATCTTAACCACAATGTAAATTCGTCTATGGGTAGATCACTATACATATTGATTTCTTAGAAAAAAATGTATTAATAAAATATAATTTTTAAAGTTTGCGTCAAGAACATAATTTTTGAAGTTTGGATAAAGAAGATATCTTAACAGCATGAAAAAGAGAGGCGAATTTTTCACCTAAGCCGACTCGAAATATTTGATCTTAGTGTTGTTCCTTTGGTCAGGCGAGCGGTAATTAGTCAAACTGACTGCACTCTAAATATTAATACAACGGGTATTTTCGTCAATAACATCATTTATGCGATGTATGAATTGTTTTGAGTGGCGTAAAAAATAACTCAAAATCACAATTTTAATTTACAAGCATATGGTGCTTATAATGGTACCTGAAATAATTCGGATCGTGTCCCCTTAAACTACTATATACACACCCAAATAATGTCTCTCTTTTAGATGAAAAATGATCATTTTGCCCCTATATTTAATTTCTTCAATTACTATACTTGAAAATAGGAGTGCATATCAGTACTTTTACACCTAAGAATCATTATTTGGGTGTCTGATCTGTTATACACACATCCAAATAGTGAGTTCCTGTAGTTTTAAATGATAATTCTGCCCCCCTATTTGAAAGTGTAGTAGGTGAGGAAGTTAAATAGGAGGATAAAATGATCATTTCATGCAATAGTAAACTCAGTATTTGGGTGTGTATAGCAGATCAGGCCTTAAACCCTAACCACAGTGATACTAGGCTTATATAAACCATCCATTCTTCAATATCAGTCTGCAAAACCCTAATTCAGACCCTAATTTGAGCTCAAACTCTTTAGCAGCCTCACTTCATCGCTAATTTACAAAAAAAAAAAAAAGTAGCCTCAGCTATGGCCTTTTCAACTCCAACCAGAGGTTTGCACACTAACACTTCTATTGGAATTAAACAATTAAAATTATTTTGTTTTACTTATTATTTCCCATAATGTTTTATCCAATTTTGAATTTTTGATAGTTGTCTATTTTAATGTAGAATTTAGTACTTTGTATATAGGTGGTATGCTATTTGGTCAAAAATATATCGAAAGACTATTTTTATTTTCCAGTTCTCAGTTTTGTATGGGTTGATCTCAAATATTTTTCTATGTGTATAATATTTCGTGAAAAGTAAATTTGACAATCTTTTATGGATGAAGGTAGACTACTATGGTTAGTTTCAGAATACTGAGTTACTCTATTTGCTGTGTCATTTACAGGTAGAGGTGGTGGTGGATTCAGGGGAGGAAGGGGAGATGGTGGTAGTGGAGGTAGAGGAGGCAGGGGAGGTAGAGGTGGGTTTGGAGGAAGAGGTGGATTTGGTGGAAGGGATGGGAGTGCCATGAAGCGTGGGGGAGGGAGAGGCGGCCCGAGAGGAGGTGGTCGAGGAGGCCGAGGCGGAAGGGGAGGAGGGATGAAGGGAGGGAGTAAAGTTGTTGTGGAGCCACACAGACATGAGGGTGTCTTCATTGCTAAGGGAAAAGAAGATGCCCTCTGTACCAAAAACATGGTACCTGGCGAATCTGTTTACAACGAAAAAAGAGTCTCTGTTCAGGTAAACACTTCAAATATTGAGAAATGTCAAGCGAGGTTTGACTAATAATGTATTTCAGCTTTTTGTATTTCCTTGCCTTTGTGCTTCAATTATATTGGTGAGAGCCATCCTTTATGAGTGAAAGTAAGACAAGATTATCTATTGTTTCATTTTTCAGTTTTTGGTTGGATTGCATATCTGTTATGATTAATATTTAGTGTAAGCATTATGGTTTCTGAGAATGTCCCATGTCATTGTCTTTGTAGAATGAAGATGGGACAAAAGTTGAGTACAGAGTGTGGAATCCTTTCCGTTCTAAGTTGGCTGCAGCCGTTCTTGGTGGTGTCGATGACATATGGATTGTAAGTTTTAGATCTGCCATGGGTGTTCATATTCCTTAATTGTATTAGTGATATTTTCCTGACAAATTACTATTTTCTAGAAACCCGGCGCCCGTGTGCTGTACCTCGGAGCTGCTTCTGGCACTACTGTGTCCCATGTTTCTGATCTTGTTGGTCCAGTAAGTTTGCACTCCCTCTTTAATTAGAATCAAAGAGGATTTGCCAAGAGTGTTTGATGAGATTTTAAAATATTATCTTTTGTTGTTTGTTTTGGCAGAGTGGAGTGGTATATGCTGTGGAATTTTCTCATAGAAGTGGTCGGGATCTTGTTAACATGGCGAAGAAGCGAACAAACGTCATCCCCATTATTGAGGATGCCAGACATCCAGCAAAGTACAGAATGCTTGTGGGTATGGTGGATGTTATATTTTCTGATGTTGCTCAGCCTGATCAGGTTTGTGGTTTATAGTTTTTTTACATGCCTCTTATTTAGTTATGCCTCATCTTGGAAGGTGCAGTTTTTATGCTGTGCTCCCTGCCAGTATCATATGGCTGAATTTTACTAAGAAACTATCCTGAATATGTTAAATCCTTAACTGTTCAGTTTCATTTTCAAAACAGATATATATATATTTTTTGTTTTTTATTTCCTATAATACCACAAGTGATGAACTACTCGGATTCCCCTTCAAGACTTCATGGGTGATGCAAAAACCGAGTTTCTGATGTATTATTTATATGATTTTGTATATTGATATTCATAAACCTAATTTCCAAAACATATACTGTATTTTTTTTGTTTTTTATTTCCTATAAGATCGCAAGTGATGAATTACTCGGATTCCCCTTCAAGACTTTATGAGTGATGTGAAAACCGAGTTTCTGATGTATTATTTATACGATCTTGTATTTTGATATTCATAAACCTACTTTCTTTATTATGATATCTTCCACTATATCTCATGGTTTTTTGATAGGTTTTAATCCCAGTTCTGCCTCCCTATTCTTTATAACAGGAGATGGTAGCTAAATTTAATTTGCTTCCATTTTTTGATTTATAAGAGAAGATACAATGGCTTGTTTTGTTATTATTTCAATTTTGATATTTATTTTTATCGTTCTATGAGACAGCAAGTGATGAATTACTCGGATTCCCCTTCAAGACTTCTTGGGTGATGTAAAACCGAGTTTCTGATGCATTATGATAGTTTCTCGTATTTCATATGCAAAAGGCATTATTTTATAATAACTTGGTCTTTTGATTTCTGATTGTTTTTGCTTGGTTTAACCTCAGTTTTGTCCTCTTCAATCCCTATGATGCTATACCTGCTAGTTCGCTACTAGAATCTCTTTTCCACTTTGTGTCACATGATATTCTACATAATTTCTAAATATATTTCCCTTCCTATCTTTATCACACAACTTGGACAAGATATGTTTTTAAGTTCTGAAGTTGCGCCAATTAGTTGGACGACCTGTTTCAGCCAGGTCGTGGTCTTTACTTGTTATATTATTTTAGAAAAATAGTGCAAATTTGGTGTGAGAACAGTTGAGTGAGTGTGGCTGCTGGACTATTTGAACAACAGCCTCTATTTGTACCAGCCACAGTATCTCAGAAGCGTGAACATTGAGTTATGTTGTTCTTCTGTTTTCGCACCTAATTACCATAGCCTTTCCTGTTTCTTTCCAGGCTAGGATTTTAGCCCTCAATGCATCATACTTCCTGAAGGCTGGAGGTCATTTTGTTATATCGATAAAGGTTAGAAGTGTGGCTTTTGGTTTATTCATACAATAGTTTCCTTGATAAATACCTGACCCTTTATGGCTTTCTCTCGACAGGCCAACTGTATCGATTCAACTGTTCCTGCAGAGGCCGTGTTTGCTCAGGAAGTGAAGAAGTTGCAGGCGGAGCAGTTCAAACCTATGGAGCAGGTGACCCTTGAGCCCTTTGAGCGTGATCATGCCTGTGTTGTTGGTGCCTACCGTGTAGCAAAGAAGCAAAAAACTTCTGCTTAAGATGGAGGTGGTCTAGTCTTAGCAATTTTTTAGCCGCTGTAGTGTCATATGTAGACGAATCCTTTTATGTTTGAAGTGAATGTTATTACTTGTTAGACTTCTCATATCCAGTCCTGCTATACCAACTTTGTAACAAAATCATTTTCTATTTGCTTATGTCTCTTACAATATCCAGTTCTGCTATATATTCATCAAGTGTGTGATGGCTTTTGACCTGTGTAATTGTTACAAGCTGATTCGATAACAAATTGTTCATTGTTGCTTCTGATTTTATGCATAACTTAGAATTTACTTGTTCCATGTGTTCAACTGAATCTATCTATTACACATAAAGATACTCAGAGAAACAGCCTGACAGATCTTTCCAGCCTCATACTGCTCTCTCTCCTAATGGCTCCGAATGAATAAGCTAGTTCATCATCAGTTGATCGCACAAGTACTGATACGCATCACTACAAACCTTGAACTTCTCTTCTGCAACAGCCTGCTCAAATCTCAAAAAGTTCAAGTCAGTTCAGCAGAAAATGAAAATGAGAAATCATCAAATGGTGATCAATTCTGGTAATCTGGGATGAGTTCATGTTGCCCCCATGACTGACAATTATTAGAACACTCATGATTAAGATGTTTTCCCGAATTCTTAAAAGACAATTAATTCTTCAAGACACCTTCGGTAATCAGTATAACAAGGTAGATATAATAAGTAAAACGAATGACTTCAATTTAGAGAACATAAAGGACTTTTGGTGGCGAAGTGACTGCATGTTCGGGAAAAGGAATGACGGTGTAATTTATTAAACAAATAAGGAGCCTTATCGACAGTGCAAGTTCGAGAAAAGGAAAGTTAGGACCCTTAAAGTAATCAACAAAGGAGATACCTTGGAGGAGCCTGGGTGACGATCTGGATGCCATTTCAACGCACATGCTCGATATCTGAAAGCAGAATGGATGCAAGCATGCAGCATCACATGATGAGATTCAAGAGAAAAAGTAATGAGTTTGAGTTGTTAGGAGATACAATGTGAAAGACAAACATAATTAAACCTCATCAGCACTCACGCGCTCTTAACATTTTCCAAATTTAAAGGACCTGAAGCTTTTAACCCAAGAGCTAGCCTATAAGAAGCTAAATCTGCTGCTGAACAATCACATTCCTCTGAGTTGTATTCATCTTCAAACTGGTCTTGCCAATTTCTTTGGCTTCCAGTATTGAAGCTTGATCTGTACTCTCTCTCCGGTTCATCACTTCTAAAGGACCAAAAAAATTGTTGGTTCCCATTAAAAGCAGAACGGAACATATCCTCAATTTCGAACCTGTCATCTTTGGAAAAGGCAAATGTTGCTGGAAACACAACAAATCTAATAAATACACTGAAATCAAATTATTTGCATGATAGTCCATTCACTAAACTCTGTTCAGCAGAACTTGTTACTCCCAAAGGACAAACTGAAAGAGTAAAAGAAAGCAACACAGAAGTCTCCTCCTATCTTAATTTTGTGTTCCATGAGAATTAAATGATAGCCTAAGGAGTCGGATCACATATCTATAAAGCTGCAATATATATTAAATCTTGAACTGAAATGTAAGCCTGATGGAGACAAAAGGAGATGCTTACTTCCACTTCCTGGCTTAGGCCCTCTACTCCTTGATCTTCCTCCTCTGTTTCTATCAGAAATGAATTCTTGTCTGAACCACGGGTGGGTTTTACTAAAAGACGGTTGGTACTCATGATGATCCCGCCAGCTCTGTAACATTAACATAAATAAGTAAGAACTGACTCATGATGTATTTAATGGTGTGCATATACACTGAACTGACAATCCTATTGCAATGGGCAATGTATTAGATAACTTAAACTACAGAATCAGAGGATGAAGTTATTGCAAAAGAAACTCGTACTACAGTAGTTTATATGGTAAAGCATTGTTACACTCACCCTTTTTTTGTTAATTCAGTTCGTCTTATATTAATGGAGAGTGACAGTTACGAAGGATAATGGTTCGTAACCTAAATTCATACTCTATTAGCTGGTCCCCCAGTAATGTGGATGGTAATCTGGACTGTTCGACGACTGTGCTTTATGGAGGAATGGTCCTCCGAAGTGTTGAGCTCTCCAATTATTTCAAATATTTTTAAAGATTCTGAATATCTTACATATCTATGATTAAACTAGTTCTTGAAAGTTAGTAATTGTCTAATTTTAATGTGTTGCATAATTGTATCCTGTGGCTTAATGAACAGTAAGATAATTGCAAAAGAACATACTCATATTATTGTGGAGAACCTTATTCCCTTCACCACAACATTTCTTTCTTCTTCATATAGATTACAACACACCTCTAGTTCTTAGCTTTAATTCTACACAGAGTTAAATCCCACCCTGTTAGCAACCACACATACAGAAACCACTCACTCTGCCAGACCGGGAGGCATTTAATCATGGATATTTCCTACAATAACAACACCAAAGAACAACACTCAAAAAGGTGTTACTAACCTGGAAGAGTTCCTCAGCAAAAGAACCAACATTTCGCAGTAATTCTCGTTTTCCATTCAGCTTTCTCGACCTCTTACTGTAGTAGTTACCAAATCTCTGAATAAAATGCATTTGCAGCCTTAGAAAAATAAGGTATCTACCATTGCAAAAGTAATAAAGAAAATGTATAGTCAGAAAAAAAAGCTAATGCATCTAGGCAAAAAAGATCATGAAAATCGCTAAAATGAGTTCTCTCACACATGTTTAACTTATTGTTAGGGAAAAAACCCAATCTAAACAACAGAAAGTGTTGCAGAATAGCTAAACCATAGGGCAATCAAAACTCATACACAATTGCAAACTTACAAGTTACAACTACGAAGGCATCGTACATTTCTGAAAAGGCCTTGGTTTTAACTGGTTATTTCCCCACACAGGGAACCCTCAATATATATACACAAGATATTTTAATCATCAACTTAAATTATTAAACAGACAACACTTGCAAGATGGATCAACTCGTATACTCCAAGTTTGATCAAGCAATTATCTAAATTCCCATCTGCACTACCTGATCTATTAGTGACAAATATATATAGGCATATTAACTTTCAAAGATAGAACCTTTATGCAAATAAATTTTGAGTATATTGATGAACATCAAATAAACAAATGCTGAATCATATACATATCAGATCAACCAGTCTATTCACACTACATATATACAATAATGCCAAGCGCTTTAATACACAATCACACGAATTCATACTGCAATCATGTCAACAAATGAAGATACTCCCCGTGAAAGATTGCTAACATACATTAATCAACTCACATAACTTCGATTTTTGAATCAAAGTTATAATGTCAATAGTAAATTGCCTATAAAATACTATCTTGTAATATATTTTTTCCGAATATTATATAGAATCAACTATATTTGAGTTCAAAATTTAAAAAGTCGAGTATCAAAATTCGAAAATGTACAATATTTTTAAAAGGATAAGGAACTAACGGAGCCCTGATAGTGATTGGTCCGACCTCTGCGTTCCAGGATTGGAGAAGAGTGAAAGAAACAAGAATGCTTCAACTGAAAAGGCTGTCTGAAAATTCCTTCCAACTGTGTCATTGCTGATGGTCTTACAACCTTATTCATTCCTACAAAAGATTTCTTTTTGGGTTTTGTACAAATTTGTTTTCTTGAACAATTCTATTTGTTTTTTGCACCAATTTGTTTTTCTTGTACAATTCTCAATGGTTTAAGGCAAGAAGCTATTTGTTTGATATATTTGATCGGCTTTTTGCTCTAGCTCCAAGTACCCGAACCCCCGTAACAAGTCGGGTTTTTTCTGTCCGATTTGTGTCGGTTTCAGATAGAGGTTTTAGCTTGATTTTTTTATTCTAAGGATTTGAATTAGTAATAACACATAGAATAATTCTATATATCATCAGAAAAAAAATCTAATAACCGTAAAATCATTCCAAACATAATGAAAAATATCAAAAATTAAAACCGTAAAACCAGTAGCGGACTTGTTTAGCAAGCACTTTTTTTTTGAAAAAAAAATTATATATGTATAAAGGAAAAATTCATCTAAAAATTAGCATTTAAAATTACATTTGGATGTATTTAAGTGTTTTGAATAGTCACTTTGAAAATTATGACAATTTCGAACCGGCACTTTCATACATTAGATCCGCTACTGCGTAAAACTATTCCAAACCTAACGGAAACTAAAAGAAAATGTGCGTCTTATATTCAACTAAAACCGAACGCATGGGTTGTATTACGCGGGTAGCTATCAATAGTAACAAAATCGACAACATGATGTGTTCGGTTAATATTGAATCAATAAAGGTTTTAATGTAACGTGTGGAAACGTCATTCTAATATATAGACACCGAAGTCGTCCGTTCGATAAGGACAAAATGGAGAGAAAGGTTTGTCCTCAAAATTTTTACTGGCTTAAATAGGCTTCATCACCAAATTGGAGCTTATGCTTTGAGGAGAATCTTGCTTCATAGATTCGCTCCAACACAATCTTGATATGAAATCAGCCATGAAAGCTACCAAGTCAGTCGAGACCATCATCAAAAACATCAACTACTCTTTAAGCAGACGCATTTCAACAATCTCAAATGAATATGAATCCATCCCAAAAGAGAAAGTGGAGTGTGTGGTGATTGGAGCAGGCGTAGTTGGCATTGCAATTGCCAGAGAGCTTGTTATGAAACACAAGAAAGAGGTTCTTGTTGTAGAAGCTCTCAACACTTTTGGTTCTGTTACTAGTTCCCGCAACAGTGAGGTCATCCATGGAGGAATTTACTATCCATTCAACTCTCTCAAGGTTTCTTCAGTCGTTTTTCCTTACATTTCATCTAATCTAGTTTCCTATTTTATGTTATAAATCTACAAATATGGAGCTACACTGCTCGTATATATCATCTGTTGAAGGTGGCATCGAGTTTGGTACTCCCTCCGTCGTTACGTGTTCGGAGGTCGTTTGGATGTTTTACCGATCCGTTTTATAGTTGGTCCCGTTTTAGGCATGGGAACAATTAAATTTAGATTTTGATCATTTTCCACCAATCTAGGACCATAAAGAAGAGCAAGAATGAACGCGTTCGAAGGTTGTTGTTTGGATGTTTTACAACCCGTTTTACGGTTCGTCCCATTTTAGGTGTTCTAGTCATTTGCACATAGATCAAAGAAAATTAAAAGTAGTAAAAAAAAAATATTGAAGATGTACAATGTACGAGTAGAATCACGTGAAGTTCTATTATTGGTTGAATGATAATTTCATTAGAAAAAATAGTCAAAAAGTTGATTGAGAATGTAAAATTACAATTTCCTATGTTAGAATGATAAGTACTTTTGAACAAAAAATTATGCTAGGACGATAAGTAAGAAAAGAGCGGAGGGAGTATTTTATATCTATCAATGCTATGACATGATAGCTATCAATATCTTCCAATATGTGATGCTTTATCTTGATATCCTGATAGCTCTTGGATCCATAGCAATAAAATCTAATTGTCTACTATTATATACCTTGTTGTTTCAATTTATTGGTAGTTTCAACTTGCAATGATCTTGGGTTGGTATTGTTTTTACTATTGGTTTGTTTGTGAATGGTAAAGATTAAGTCGGACCGTGATCAAGTTACCCTATTTCGATGCTGTTAAGCATTTTAAGCTTGCCAAGCTAATCTGAATTGAGTAGTAGCTTGGTAAGCTTTATCCATATGAGTTGACAAATGATGTATCACTAGTAAATGATGAAGAAGCTGAAAGACTAATAAACGCGCAGAGTCATTGATTAGTTCACCATCAGTTGGTGTGAGTGTGAAGTTTCTTAGAACTTGATACAGATTATACATTAAAGGAAAGTAACTCAAAGATTCTCCTTGCAGGCACTTTTTTGTGTTAGGGGTAGAGAGTTGTTGTATGGATATTGTAAAGAACGTGGTATTCCACATAAGCAGATTGGAAAGCTGATTGTAGCAACTGCTTCTGAAGACATTCCAAAGTTGGATGTTCTGATGACGCGAGGAACTCAAAATGGGGTAAAAGGTCTTAGACTATTGGAGGGACATGAAGCCGAGAGACTGGAACCAGAATTGACATGCTTGCGAGCATTACTCTCACCTGTCTCTGGAATTGTTGATTCACACTCGCTAATGATGTCACTGATGGTACTGTCCATCCTGTCTCCCCTCTACGTGTTCCACAGAATGTCATGTCTTTCCTGTGAAATATCATAGAAGTCCACTTCACTTTTTAGATTCATATCTGTATATTGATAGGAAGGTCTCCCCAAAATGGATTTAGGGGGAAGCTGAAAGCCATGGAGCAACGTTCTCTTACAATACCACCGTCATTGGTGGTCATTTTGGCAGAAATCATATCCAACTTCTAACTTCTGGAAGCCAATCCCTTGAAAACAAGAATAATAGTTCATTACCTCCAGAACTTATTCTTCTACCTCGAGTTGTGGTGAACTCTGGAGGCTTGGCTGCTCCTATTCTAGCAAAACGATTTGAGGGACTTGATAGGAGACATGTTCCTTCCGCTTCCTATGCTCGCGGGTGTTACTATACATTGTCCAAAACCAGAACTCCTGTTTTTCAGCACTTGATTTACCCTATACCTGAAGTTGGAGGGCTTGGAGTCCATGTCACCCTGGACTTAAACGGCCAAGTGAAATTTGGCCCCGATGTTGAATGGATAGAGGGTGTAGACGATACCTCAAGCTTTCTGAATCGGTAAGCCTTCTGCTAACTTATTTCTTTAAACAGCAGTACTGTAAGTTCATTTTTTCTGGTACTTAAAAACTTTGGTGGCTAAAACTAACATTTTTTCCTAAAAAGCAACGGATAGTGGCAGCACCTGAGCAAAACTGTGTATGCTTTGATGATGTTATTTTGCATTTAGAGTTCAATTACATACTCCGTATAAGATAAACAAGTAACGATAAACTTTTTGTGCTATAGGGGTATCTTGTCTTATAACTGCATCATCATGTCATGAATGTAACTCTGTTTCATTTTTTACTTCTAAAATTTATTGGCAAAGATTCATGAGAACTGAGATTAAAGTATTGAAATGTTCAGGTTTGATTATTCTGTATCTAGCAATCGAGAAAAACATTTCTATCCAGCGATAAGAAGGTACTACCCCAATTTGAAGGACGGATCTCTAGAACCTGGTTATGCGGGCATCCGACCAAAAATTTCTGGTCCTAAAAATGATTCTGCCGATTTTGTGATTCAGGTGACTAGCCAACTCTTTTCACAGACCAAAACTTTCTGGTCTTTAAAGTTAAGTTAATGTTATTATTATGATCTATCTAATCTGCCACAAAAAAAAAAACCATTTCAATTCTCTCTATCTCTACCTACAACCGGTTAGGAAACAACAGTAAAACGATACTGCCAAGTAAAGTTGAATGTGGGTACATTAAGTATCACTGTTGATGCAGTTGTTCAGCAAACTTCAATAGGCGTCCTTTCGTCGGAGTGTCATACGTTAAGTATCACTCTCGATGCAGAAGTTCAATGCTCTACAATAGGTGGCCATTCTTGATGTAGTAATAGAATTCCCATTTTTTGTACAGTTTATGCCTTCTCATGAGTGGCAGAAATAATGGCCAACCCTCACTTGGATTGCGAAAATTGTGTATGATTGCGCCCCGACTTGATGATCTGAAACTTGAAATCTTCATGTGTTGTTTGCTTGTACATTAAATTTTACTCTATTTTAAAGATATTATGAGGTATAATATTTGTAGGGAGAGGAGACTCATGGTGTAGCTGGTCTGATCAACCTATTTGGGATCGAGTCCCCTGGTCTCACGTCAAGTTTGGCGATAGCAGAATATGTTGCTGCTGAGGTTATGAAGAGCAAGTCAATGCGTTGAACAAGAACACGAAAACGAACAAATGCTGTTCGTTTTCTTCAGATGTGAGTGTAATCAGAATAATTTTGACTTTCGTATTACAAGACCATGGACTCATAGACAGGAGGGGAACAATCAAGAACCTGAACCGAACGGTCGCTAGCTTTGATTACAATCTTCCTCCATCTGTAATATTACATAATGCTGTCAAGAGAACTTACTGCTGGGGATGTAAGACAGGGAGCACCAGAACATACAATGAGGTTGTATGGTAGTACTCAGGGGCGGACCTAGGCTATACATAGGGTATTCACATGAATACCCTAACAAAATTGAAGAATATCCTAGTGGTAGTTGCTTTGGTTCATCAAATGAAGGGTCTCAGGTTCGAAACCTGGTACCTACACCTATTTTTTTCAAAATAGAACACTTTCAAAAGTTATTCACAACATTGCATTAACTCTCTGGCCCCACAAGACTCCTTTTTTAGTTGCAATCACAGTTAATTAATTGAGTTGAAACACCCCTTCTCTCCAAATTTTTAATTGTTTTATACTCCAGTAGTGAATGTTTCACTATGCTATGTGAGAATTGCTATCATAGTCGACAATTTTTTCTTGTTTAGATTCATTCCCAAAGTAATGTTTAGGTTAAATATTATTATATAAATTGTTTTTTATGTAGCCGCCATAAATTATATTTGATATTATTTGTTTATTTCAATTTTCTTTAATCCTTTAATCTAATTTTATTTATTTTAAATAATTAATTTAAGAATTTAATGAGATTAAATTTACTAGATTGTATACATTTCGGATTGTTTGTTAAACTAGAGCTCTTGCACAATTTATAAATCCCAAGATAGAACAATTAATTTAAGATTCTCATCTAAATTACTTAATATAACTAACTAGAAAGATTAGTATAGTTAGTACAATATTATTACACATTTCATAAAAGGAATATGTAGGTACCTAAATTGATTATTGCATTATATATAAACAATTTGTTATCATTTTAATTGGTAGTTATTGTAAGGATACATAAGTATTTTAAGCTATAAAAAAATAAATTTGAGGATTCAAGTGTACTTACAAATTCAAGTAATGTACAATATGAACATGCCCTTCAATCCCCAATTTCCGACTTCAAACTCATATTTCACCATTCCAATTATATTTGGAGGTTGTTTCATTAAAAAGATCATTGCATTAGTATCATTTGAATGAGTAAGATGAGCTAAGAAAGCTCACCTTTTCAATTGTCATTATTGTTTATTAATGTAATATTCACAACCTTTGAAAAAGCGTGAACAATTTTATATATTATCGCTCGCTAGCAATAATGTTTATATTTTAAAAGACAAAATGAATACCCCACATAAAATTTCTGGGTCCGCCCCTGGTAGTACTTCATCCTTGCATTGGTTACTGATCCATGATGTACCTTTGGTTGTTGATTTGAAATGTTTGTGTGCTATGAATATTGCATTGTTCAAGTTCATGTATTGAAACGGAAAATGGAATGGATGCAAATAGTTAACCTTCACTTATCATTTGGGGGGAAATCATATCACGAACACGAAAAGGAAAGAACTTCACCTGAATTCACCTCAATCTATCTGATTTAAAGACGTCGAATTCGACCAATTCGTTACAAGTGAAGATGATGCAACATGGTTCTCAAGTACTTAGTTCGTTTTAATAAAGAGAAAGTACATTCTGAGCGATACACAACAAAACTGCAATAATTTCATACTTTTTAACATTCGTTTTAGAAACTTCGAAACATACGAGTATACATAAATAAATACGTAGTAAAATATAGTGATAAAAGTATAACATATCTTTACTCTTTATTACCATATAATTTTTCAGCAATATACAATACTAGCAAATATCCTCATCGAGTGCTCAACATTTTATTTTCTTAGAAAGCTTTTATGCATAACCACAGACACCATAAACACAACTCTCATCAGGAGCACATGTATTTCCACACTTCCCACAATTGTCTCTGTTGGAGTTGATGTCTACACAACTTCCACCACAGCATCTATTTCCATGGTTACAGATACGATGGCACGATCCACAGTGATATCTGTTCGTCGATATGTCCAGACATATATGATTAGAACAACAAGCATGATGTTTAGAAATATTCTTGCAGGCATTTGGGTTGCTTTTACAACGCTTGTGCTTCTTCCTCCTACCGAACAGATTCCCAAGACGACGCTGCTTTGCCCAGAGAACCGTATTGTCCTTCTGTTTAGTAGGGAGGTCATTGCTTGAGACTATTGTGGTTACATTTGTGAAGTTTGCAGCTGAACTACAAAGAATGTTTGTAAGAAATACAAGGAGCATGACAAGTTTTTGGACAAACATATTTGCTTTCTGAAGTTAACTTAAACAGTAATAAGGCTTTATAGAGAGAGAGAGGGGGGGGGGGGGGGGGTAAGGATTAATGAACTACACAACTCACAGATTTTTCAAGCACATGTGCAAAAAATTCTAAAACAACATGGGGTGTTAAACAAATGGGATGTTTTTTGTTCCAAAGACTTTGTTCTTCCTGATTTTTTTTGCTAGCAGATTGATGTAATAAAGTTACAGAAAAGTCAAAATCCTCAGCTTCTGTGTCTCCACCATTTTCAAGCTTAGACATAGATAAAACTATACAAGAAGTTGACGATAATGCAAGAAATTATGATTGTTGGCGATATGAAAATTGTTCGGACATTATTTTACTACAGCAATATAAAAATCGTCCTGGCATTATCAATAATATGGGCACGAATCTCAAAGATAATTGTGCCACGAGCAAATACACTACATTAATAAAAGAAAGATCGGAAAAACAGTAAAGAACACTAAGTTGTTCAGCTTCACGCACCAACAGATATCAATTGTACCATTGAGCTATAGTTCATCTATTATGTTCAACATGAGAGAACATCAGTGTCTAATGTTGATCAAACAAATCTTTATTTATATGGAAGACCAAAAAGAACTATCGACATTTTGGTTAGGAACAAAATGATGCAAATCCTTACATGAAACAACATTTGAACAACTGGTGTAATGAAATGGCGAGAACTAGCCACACCATCGTTCCGACTCAACCACCTAACTTCGTTTTTAGGTGACCAACCACTTGACCATTGACCACACTGCAGCTGTGGCGACTTTGCAATTTAATTGACCCCTTGCTGAATGTTGAACCTTGATGGTCCTATAGAGTCCACAAATCCTCGAATAGATAGGCCAGGGATGGTACTATTCGTCTCCTGCATTTCATGGTCTATGAAGATGACGACAACAGAGATGTCATCATGGAAGAACCTCCTGATTCCCTTCTCGACCTTCTTGAGATCTGGATACCTCATCTCTCTTTTCTTTGCTGCCTCAGTCAGAGCTGATTTGAGAAGTCTTCTTGCTATACCCTGGAAATTATTAGAGAAAGGTTGAAGTTTAATAACAAAGATCCAGAAAACTGCAACTTCCAACAAGGAGCGAGAGCTAAATCTGAAATTTTAAAGAACATACAACTCTAGGATTATTGTGCACGATCTCAACAGCCTGCTGATTACTCAATTGTTCCCAAAGCCCATCAGATGCAAAAATAAGGAATTTGTCACTCTGTTGAAGCACTCTAGTAATCACAGATGGATCGGCTCTTAAAACTGGTCGTTGGAGGGGTTCTGGGAGTTGAAATCTCGGGAACGATGGATCAAGAGAAAACTCAGGCCTCTTCAGGTATGCATCTCCTATTGATCGAGAAACCTACAATAAGCAGGCAAACAGTGGTTCAGAATCATGCAAACAATAAATAAAAGAAAGTGATAAGCAGACATATAGTGATCAGAACACGCAAACTTCAATCAACAAAATGATAACAAGCCTCCGAAAAACATCTTATATTTAGACTGGTAATTCAACAGAGTCTGCCTAACTCTTTCAAGAGGTGAATCCAAGAAAAACAAAACCAAAATCAACCTGGTGTGAAGGGAAGAAGGAAATCATATGGACTCCACACAGGTGTTTCAGCTCATCAGAAAGAGCTGAGAGAACCATGCCTATTTATGTTTGAAGAATAAATGCAGAGAAATATTAGTACAAGTGATGAGATATGTTTATGCTTAAAAGGTTCAAATGCCATTTCTTTGCATAGGTTGATCCTAAAGGAGGAGCAACAACAAGCTGAGGCTCCGTTCTTGCCTGTGAGGTCTAGTGTAGCTAATAAATTGAACCTGAATAACCAAAGGTCCAGAACACAATCTTACATGTATGCAGTTATGCACCACTACATCAATAACCAGAAAATGAAACTTCACACAAAAGCTTAACAGTGTTCTTTTCTTATTATAAGCATATAATTTAAACATTACTAGACGAGCAAAGTGAGGCTATCATTGCAATAGTACTCATAATTTCGCTCAACTCCACTGTTTCACATCTGCTTGCTTAAGGCTATCATTGGAAAGGTCATCTGTTAAAATATTTGGATAACACAATTATTATTATTACGTATTAATGTTATTTATATAAAAACGATCATCGTCATCTTCTATGTTCTTTTACTAAGCCACATCAGTGGGAAGTAGTAAGTACTATTCCGATGTTCGTTAGGTTATTGCTGATAGATCACCTGTATAATGCCCTTGATTCGCCAAACACCGTTCTTTAATACAACTACATGGGAGTCGTTGGGATGCAAAGACCGTAACTCTTGTCTAACTTCCTCCATACTGGCATTGTGATCCTTAGTCAATTGCTCAGCTTTTATCTTATTCCCACTAAATAAATAACCTACCACAGCTCTTGAGTCACCCAGATTAGCAACATATAAAGTCCCCTCCCAAATAACTCCAACCAAACAACAAGATCCTACTGCTGCCATGAGAGGTTTGATCATCAGTGTTCTTCTCACAAGAGTAAGAAATCCATCTTCAGTTGCCGAGAAGGCATTCCTAAGTACTGCTTCGTTAATGGTTCCATTTTCTTGAGCAAACCCTGTTGATTAAGAAATAAGAAAAGGTGAAACTACATTACTGCAACTAAAGATGAGATGTTTCCCATCGGCACTACAGCAAAACTACCAACAGAAGGGTAACATAGACATGATCCATGACTTAGTCCTTATTTAATAATTCACTACCTTCCATCACTTTACGTATTTAACGACTCCCCAGATATAATCGATAAATTAAGCAATCAGCGAACATATGGAAAAAGTATCCTAAACCGCCATTATTACCCTAAACCGACAATTAAGAATGTCAATAGACACACAAGGAGAACAAACGCATAAACGCAAACGAAAGAACAAAACGGATCCATAATGAAACTGATCCATACAAAATTCTCTGTAGAAAAGTTTGAATGAATAAAACATGTTATCTCAGATGTCCTGATAATTCAAATTTTATCAGAGAGAAATCAATGTTCATGAACAAATAACTTGTCGGTGTATACTAGGAAACGTATGACAGAGACCAGTAATAAATAGAAGAAATCTCACTAAGTAGATGAGTGAAGAGGTGGTCACAGATAAACTTGGAGGCTTCAGGGCCACCATGCCCATCATAAACTCCAACGAAAGTGGCATTTTGGCCAGTTTCAACTTGGCTTTGATCCTCCATGACCTCATTAGCCTGCACGACAGCATATGAAAATTCTCCGTAGGAATGTTTATCAAGGTCTCTGGACCACAGAAGTGCGTCATTTTCGCCTTCCAAGCTGCCTTCTTCATCCTTGCTCATACGGACATATCGACTCAAAGGTTGCCAACATGCTAACAATGTCCTTCCCAACCAAGAAAACATCCCTCATTTCCTTCTTGTTCAAAACACCTATCAAATTAAAATTCTTATGTAACTAGAAGAAGCATACAATAAAATAGTTCGATATCTACTCCACAAGTTCTCAAAAATTATTCCATTACCAAGAAGATCAGAATTGTTATTAGCTAATGACAAATCAAAGATCATAATCAAAGATGCTCGAAAGTCTAATCAAGACTAAGCAACCAGTTTAACTACTTTCAAACGAAAGAAATTAGTAAGAAATACAATACGAAAGGTAAATCTTTTGACAATTCTTTCATTCCAAGAAACAAATTATACCAAAGACTACTTTAAAATAAAATCAAGCCTAACAAACTATAATATCAAACAACTTTCATTTATGATATTCAAGCAGAGGTACAACTATTTAAAGAAGGGTAAATATGAACAGATGAATTACAGTTAAAAACTAGTCAATTGTGACAAGAACATATGTTGACTTTCAACTACAGAAACACAATCCCTAAGATTCTGCAATAAGACATCATTGAACAACTAAACACCAAACCAAACTATTCACCAACAATGACAAGGCACAGGAAAACTAACAAAATCCCAGGTGAACTAACACATAGGTCGACCGCGATACGCTCTCTAATGAAGAGTTTTACAAATAACGAATAAATTCTTTTATTATCATTACTCAATATTTTCAATACTATCGAACAAAATAAAACGAAAAATCACCAAAACCATGATATAATACCACTTTATAAGAAAATCGAAAATTTCGGTGGTGACACTTTGTTACACGTAGGTCCGCCTATGACACTAACATCAAATAATAAACACTCAAAGTGATTGATCACTGTTTATACACACACAAATTTCCAATCTGAATAATTAGATCAAGAACTAAATATCACTAAACATAGTAAAGTTAGGATCTTTACAAAGCGAAAACTCACCAAATTTTTTTTCAAGTCAATGTACTAAAAAATTTGGACAAAACTCCACAAACCAACATCAATTAATAAGTAAAAAAGTAAGAAAATATAAAAGTTCTTGCCTTTTTTTTTGTTCACACTTTTCTAGTAAAGGAAGAAGCTTTTAGATGCAAAAAGTGGAATAAAAAATTTCTTGATATATATGGTTTTCTTTAGGTAATCAAAAAAAGAGATAATAAACAAACAAAACACAAAATATATAGTTTATACTATAATTTAGAGAAAAGGGAAATTGGGCAATGAAAATTTAGTGAAATTTGGTATATGTTGTTGATATGCAAAAATGAGAAAAGTGAGTGGACTTATGAGGACGTTGAGAGAGCAACAAGTTGATGAAGAGAGGGTGACTAGTGCACACTAAAATATGCAACTCTTCTATACAAAAAACTACACTTTAATTTTTAAATGTCCAACAATAAATAAATAAATTACCAAAGTCCAAAGACTACAAATAAATATTACCATGATGTCAACTTTATTTTGATTAGTTTGGACTTTGGAGTAGTTGATGGAGAATTGGGGAATTTTGCCAATATAAATTGTCTGAAGAGGGCAAGTTTTAAGATAAAGTCTAATGATTTTTTAACTTTGTAATACTCAATTAACTTGTTAAGTTATACTTCTTTCATATAAAGTACTCCCTCCAATTCAAATTAGATGTCGTTTTCGTTTTTACGTGTCCAACTTTGACTATCAATTATCTAATATTCTTTAGTCCAAAAAATATAATATTATCTATAAATTTATATTAATAATATTTTCATAAAAGTTATAATTTTTTATAATATAACAAGCCATTAGTTATTGCTAATCAAAGTTCGACATGTAATTTGAATTGGAGAGAGTATACGATTTTTTTATTTAATGATATTATATTTAATTTTGATTATTAATACTTCTTAATTGATTCTCTTATATTTTAAATTAGAGGGAGTTATACATCAATAATACTCCTAATAATGAAAAATGAGGTCAGTAGTTGTTATTACCTTCAAAGAAGTGAAGTAGCACAACTAGTCTTTTTTGGTAAAGTTTTATTGAGGTGCAAAAAATTACTTATTTTCAAAGAAAAAATTTGAACATATCTTGATATACATAATTTTAATTAAATTAAATTATCTTGTTAGTAGATCAATTCATTGATAATAATAACGTAATAAATTTGTCAAGTTCGATCCGTGCCCATAGTGTATGACACAGATTCATTAGTAGATTTATATTTAATCAAGTTCTATCTTGACAAAATATATTATGATAAGATTTTATATGTCTTACTTATATCGAGTATAATATTAAAATGTCTACATCAATAATATATTAATGAATATCAAAATAGACAATAAGTAATGAAAAAATATTTTATAATGAAAGCTAAAATCCAACCAACAAAATGTGAGTTGAATGAAATAGATCTCAAGATCCAAATACTTAAATTTATATTTCAATTTAATTTATATTTTATTGGCATGCACTTATCAAAAAAGAAGAAGTCACAAGCAAGGCCATAAATAAAACTATTTAAAGTCAACTTTAAATGGTCATCCCATGTGAGCAATATCCATTATTTTAGGTTGCAAATGTAAGAGATGTGAAACATTAAGGAGGAACATTCGGGAAAATCATAAGCTTCATATGTAAGAGCTCATGAAGGAAAGATGATTATTATTCATGACATTTGATGCTTTCACCAAACTAAAATCGAAGTATTCAATTTTGTGTGTGCTTTTTTGCATAAACAAAAGAATATTTTGTATTTGTCTTTCATGTTAACCTCTTTATTATAGCCACTAGAAATAATTAATGATGAAACCCCACATGCAACATATTAAAGCCATAACATTTGTCATGTTTTGTGATTCTTTTATTTATGCTTCTCAAACAAGAAGAAAAGACAAAGAGGAAAAAGTCATGATCATTATAAGTGGAAACATAAATTTAAGAAAAGAACAGCCACACTATCGAAATTATAAATTTACCTAATGCTTCATAATATTAAAAAGAAGAAGTAAAATTGGTATATTATATGAAGGAGGTAAATTGCAGGACGTGCTTCATCATCAATCAAGGTATTACAATTTTGTTGTTTTTTCATCAATACTGGTACACAACACTCTAAGACGTCATCTTATACATTATTAAATGTCGGATTTATACTCCTTACGTTTTTTGGTCCATTGGAAATCGTAGTATAGTTAGAACATGATTCTTGAATGATATATGAGACTTTCTTTGACTTTTTTAGTTGGCATTTTAGTTAATTTTTCTTGATTTTATTTACTTGTTGTTTATAATTTCAAGACATGATTAAACATCATATTTATCTTTCCTATTATATATATTTCTTGCTATTAAATGAGAATGATTTATATCATAAAATTTTGAAATAGTGTTGTTTATCCTTATCGTATATGGCGGTATACAAATAAAAATACATGCAAGATCCTTGGGTATTATCGTCTAAATGTGTAAAACGACAAGAAAATTAAATATATAAAATTGAAAGTAGTATTTTCCACTAATGGAATAATTGATTCCCCAAGGTTGGATTCACACCTCCGACTGCCAATTGGGTTGGAATGGGAAGTTTCCAAGGCAGAAGAACATCAACCTAGGAAATTGGAGGTTGTATTTCTCTTTTTATATAACAGTAAACTGCCTTTTGTCTATTTTCCTAGTATAATGCCAAACAAATTTCATGGTCATGTTGGTAATAAGGTGGTTGTTGATTCGATATGAGAACTAGTTGATAATATATAAAGCTAATATTAATTTTCACATTTGTAGTTGAAAATGCCACAGGCTACTCGTGAACAAATTTATACACCAAGCAAGGCTGACTTTCCAATTGCACTTTTTGTATCCTTTGAAATATGAACATGGACGGAATTAAGATTTCAACATACACTAATATATATTTTATCAATAAAAAAATATAAAAATGTAACACCTATGAAATTAAATTAATAATTATACACGAGTTATGATATATAATGACGGATCTCAAATCAATAGTGGAGTCAGAAGTAATGAGTTTATTCACATAACATATTATTCAACATGTGCTAAGTACGATATTTACGTAAAATGACTTATAATTATATAATAAACTCTAAATTTTTCAGAGTTGTGTTTAGGCTGTCATCTCTCTTGATCTTTTCTAAACACCCATCCATCACTAATACACCTTTTAGCACATTTTTCTTAATGTCAATTGATGGTTAGCAAAAATGATGTTAATTGTTGACAAAATATTTGAATCAAAGAAGTCAACAAGTTCGGAAAGAAAGAATTGATGATAATATTGCTTGAAGATTAGGAGCAAATTTGTCAAGATTGTATGCCACAGACTCAGATTGAATCTTGGACATGTGAAATGTGTTACTTTCAAAGACTTTTTGTGCAATGCTCATTCATAGCCTCATATGAACTTAGACTTGCCATTGTTTTCACAAAGATAACAAGTTGGAAAAGTGAAAAGTGCAATCCATCGTGGAGCTCATCTACCTAAGTGTTTATAAGATGGGTTAGTTGAGAGCTTTAACCACTTAACTATTTGTACGGTAAGAATAATAAATAAAATTATTGAGACTTCATGTAAACATTGCATTTAGGGCCTTTAAGTATATTCTCCAGACAAAATGTACAAGATATATTCAGATATATTAGTGTTTTTAAACGCTTACGCTTGTAGCACATTACACACATTGATCACTCTTTATTGACCTAAAAACAATGCGCGCACGTTGTGTGCGTATACATACGTCATCTACCTTATACAATTTGTGCCTTAACAAGTGGAGGAGGCAACATGTAGCATTATAGTTCTCTCCTACATACCAATATTTAGGTGTCGATAAGGAACTGGACCATGCGAACCATTTAAAGGTGTCTAACAGATGGGAACCCCTCGGATGGCCCGAGATTCGGGCCCCTAAGTCCGGTTCCACTAGGCCCATGGGCGCCCATGGACCGTTAATAAGTGAGTCGGCAAGGGGCCAAGATATTAGGCCCTATGACCGAGCCCGGTTCGAGCCCACCACATATTTGGTGGGTGTTTGGCCTAAACCCATTTCGAGGCCCTCAGGCCCCTAGCTAACATGCCCACATTATATTTTAAACTTGAACACGTTTGACACCCAATATTATGAATTATAACATATAAATTTGAATATAGTGATGAAATTATAATTATTTTATCGATTATAATAGACACTTATCAAAATATCTAATTACCTTATAATTATAGGGATGTATTTTATTGGTTGTGTATATATAGTAAGTGTATGTTGAAAGTAAGCTTTAGTCCCCAAAATTAGATCAAATAAAATCACGTCTTCCACTTAACTTGATGCTAAAATTTCAATTTTGGCCTAAGATTTCAATTTTTCATTTTCTTCTAATTGTTATGTTAAATTGGGGACGAAACTGCACCATTTGTACTAATTACGAGCCTATTACCGTAGACTGTCCATTTAATGCGATCAAAATACAACTTACATATATTTACGAGAATTATTTCATCAATTTTCTTTACGAAACAATAGTATATATGTGATATGTATACGAACGTACGAAACAAGAATATGATATAGTATAGTATTAATAATTAATGAAAACATATGATACGAGTATGATACATGTTTTTTCAAACATGCATGTTGGATAATACATATATAAATACCGAGACATGTTTGAAGTAACTAGTCAATCTTTAATTGCGTCTCAACCACATCTAACAAAATCAAATGGAAGTTTGATCTATTGATGATCATCAAAAGGGGAAAAGCACGACAAACAAGTCGTATTTTTTTTTAATATTTCCGAACATTTATTTTCCTTATTAATCCAACATACTAATCAACATTTTATCAACTCAATATATTAAAAAAATTGAACCCCTTTCTTGCGGCTGTTCTAGGGGTGTCTACGATCTCTGCCTCCTTGGCTTCCACAGCAACTTCGGCTTTGGGTTCTTCCACAGCCACGGCGGCTGTCTCTTCAACGGCTGTTTCGGCCGTCACGGTGGCAACCTCAGCTTCTGATAATTCTACCTTGGATTCGCTCTCAATCTTCTCACTTTCCTCAATAGTGGTCTCCTAAAATCAATTTATAACCATGTAAGGAGACACGTCACAACGGACTAATAATGCGGTTCACTAGTTAGCTCATTAAAATTGCGGATCCGAACAATGCAACAAGCATCTAACATGAAGAAAAAAATGAAACACTTTTTGTTTTGAAATGGATCTTAGATATATACATGATGCATCAAGATGGAATAATTATTAAATAATACTTCCTCATTTTCATTTTGGTTGCACGTACATGTGTGATCGAATGATGAATGCAGAATTATTTTAATCATTTAAAAATTTTAAAAATGATGTCATTAGTTTTTTTCGTATCATTAATAATCGATCAGACTATTTTGGAACGGAGAGATAATTAGTACCTTGGCCTCCTCTACGGCCACGACATCGGGCACTTCCTGAGCCTTAGGGCTCATAGGTTGCTCGACGGGGGCAGGTACGTCGGCATTATCGAGGGTGGTAGGCTTGCTCGCACAGGCTCCCATGACTAATAATGATCAATAAGAGACGGAGAAGGCAAGCAAGGCCACAAGAAGGAGGGTTAGAGAACAGGAAGAAAGACAGAATAAAAGTGATGAGCTCTGCCTTCTGAGGTTGATTGAAAATGGAGATGAGAATGAGATGTTATATAGTGTTGCATGCATGTCCGAAAATAACGAGACATCACACATTTTATAGACACTCAAAACGTAGCACCACTAATTTTTTTGTTACATAAAATAAATTCAATTATTAGGGGAATGGCTGAAATATCGGAAGATTATATGAACGACTTATTATTACATACAAATATACAATAATAACATTGGAGCTTGTAGCCTTGTAGAAATGTAGTGAGCAAAAATATTGCCTTTGTGGAAACTTTTGTATGATATGACACACATAAACGAAAATATATCTTAATTAATTAACGTACGTTGCACATGATAATATATTCGATGATTACCGCGTTAAGTTTTATAATAGTTTTTCATTTCTAAATGTATATTTATAAATTATATGATCCACGTTTATAGATATTTTATTTTTCGTATTAAGTAGTTGTAGCCGTTCACGAGTAAACAATCATTGTACATATTATAATTAGCAAATTGATATTATATTATTCTATTGTTAGGATATATACTAATGACCTCATCGCTAGTTTACAAAGAAAAGAAAAGAAAAAAAAGGATATACACTAATGACTAATCAACGACACATGCACATGTAGGCCTGAGGTGCAATCTTATTTAGTCACAATAAGTTCAAGTAGGCATGTTTTTATATTAAAAACATATTATGTAATAGAGAGATGAAATGAATATCCAAAAAATATTATTAAACTACATTTTAAAATTAGTGTCATGGTGAGAAAATTGATGAAATGATCACAGATCATATTTTATCCTGAACCCCTTACGTTCACTCATGTTTTAAATGTCCTTATTCGCTCAACTATGAACACTAAAATGATTTTTTCAATCGTTAATATCATTGATAACTTAGCCCTATGTTAATCACATGATTCATGTAGGGATAAATATAAAATTCTTAATTAATAGCAATTAAAAAAAGATACAAAAATTGGCCCGAGAACGAAACACATGCATTTCATGTGACAAATTAATGGAAAAACAGACAACAAAATAAGTGAATAAATACTTTTAAAACAAGAGTGAACCAATGAGGACATTTATAACATTAATGAGCACTAAAACACCAAGACAAAACATAGATGATGATCCTTGCATTTTGGTTCAACCTTTGTGCCATGGTCCAAAAATTTAGTCTGCATACTTCAATAAGTTATCTATCAGTATTTCAACAAGATCATCGGAAATGTAAAAAGACATACGAAATCCTCAACCACAATTGGGAAGGAAGTAGATCAGGTTGCAATATGAAACATCGAACTCCCGTCAGATACTAGAATACCAACCGAAATTTCACAATCCTAAATATCCAAGTCTCATAACAATTCCTCGAAACAATACAAAATACATATAGCAAACTCCGGGAACATGAACCTTCTTATGTTTGGAACTCTTCAGCTAGGCTGCTCCAGATGACAGGTCCAACAACAGTCACTAGGGACTAACGGAGCGTTCCTGGAATTAGGTCATTATGTTAGTTCATAGTTTTATAAACAACATTCATTGATTTCTTATTGCGTTCCACCACGAATACAATCAAAATTGAATCTCATAAGATGAAGCTAAAGAAAATTGCAACTTATTGTATTCCGAATATTTTGATAGTTTGGTGCACGTGCACCACCATCATTTCAAAAAGAAATGCTTCCATTCTTTTACATATATAAAATGATTTCTCACCTGGACAGGGGATGGGGATCTTGATTGTGATCCACGCCTGAACATTAAGGAAGAGGAGATATAAAATGAAAATGTAATTACCCATATTGGAAAATGAATTTTGAAGGTTCCATTAATAGCAGACATACCTCTTCAAGGGGGAAGCTGAAGAGGCCTTTACTGGTGATCGGGAGACTGATCTCTCCTTCTCCAATGATTTACTGGAGGAAAGAAGATTGTTATACGGGAACAGAAGTCATACGACTCTCAAAACTAAAGAGTATATAACAAATCAAATACATACCTCCTGCTCTTCCTCGGACTTCTGCTTCGGCTGCGGCTGCGGCTACGGCTACGGCTGCGGCTACGGCTGCGGCTTCGGCTTCTTGGAGAAGAGCCCTTGAATTCTTTCACCTGTCAACATTATACATAAATATGTAAAAAGATGTATTTTAACATATTTTTACTAAGGGGCAACAAAAAAGGCAAATAACTTCAAAAATCACATATGCCAGGATGAGATTTCAACAATACAATTGTAGACATAAAGTTTATAAGATGGTAACTTCTTGGCATAGAACCATTTATTTAGAGAAGATTATACTTAATAAGGAGTTGGAAACCAGATGAACAGGTCTTCTTATTAGAGCATGTAAAATACCCTTATACGAGTCCGCGTCCATGGATTCTTGAACTCAGTGTCATCAAGTTTCCTAATCTGAAAAAGAAAAGCACAAGTATTGAAGCTGCTGCAGTATAACAGAAGCATCTTGTTTAAATATGGGTATAAGACACTTACTGCATATTTCATGTCTTCATAGTTGGTGTAATCCACCAGACCATATGCTCCTACATATAGGGTACAAATTTCAGTAGGACTACACATCAGAAGATCTTAAGAATGAGAATTAACTTTATTAGCTTCTTGGATATGACGGAACAGAAAACCAAAGCAATCTAGTAATCTGAAAGGAAATGAGACAAATATGTAACTAACTGATAAGGTGAGACTCCGAAAAGTAAAAGAGGTAATATTTCAAGCCATATACCATCACTGTCTCGCATAACTTCAGCAAAGCAAACATCTCCAGCTTTTCGCATGTGGTCCTGAAACATCCCAAGCCAAACATGGTTAAACTAGAGAGAAAATATAAAGGCAAACGACTATGCATGCATTCAAATCTATTTTACCTTCAAATCCTGCCATGATGCAGACGATGGAAGCCCACGAATAACAACTACACAAGAAAATCTGTTGTTCAGAAGTGAACAAAGTATGAACATAATAATATATATTCAAATGGAAAATAATCACTCTTTTATAAAAATGAAGAACAAAATGCTCATATGCAGCAATAACACCTCGATAATCAGAATGACGAGATACTCCATAACGCCCAGTGCTGCCACCGCCATGGCCCCCACCATAGCGACCACCATCCCCACCCCCATAGCTACCACCATGGCTACCGCGACGATCAGATGCAGAGGATTGGCCTCTACCACCATGAGAAAGCTCAACCTACAACGAAGGCTCAGTGATGACCTTATAAAATGATGAATTTCAATACAGATTATTATAAGCATGATTACCCTCAGCCGGCAACCATCAAAGTTGTACCCATCTCTACCCCTAATTGCATCTTCTGCATCACGAGAACTCTCAAACTACATATAGTGAAGACCCAAAAGATTTAGGACATAGAAGAGGGAAGTATAAGCTCACCAAGACGTTAAAGAAGATACAAAGCATACCTCAACAAAACAATAACATGGAGGACGCGGTGGGATTTTCAGCTCAATGTCCAAAATGCGGCCATACTGCAAGATAGGTTTTCATGATATTTAATATAAGTCCATAACCAGTGTTCAAAAGTGAGATCTCAACATCAAACTGGAAATCTAGTTTATATTTGTGATTCTATTTTTCTAGCCAATAAGTGATTCAGAAGCAAACATGTGTAGAATAAATCATGATAAATATGTTGGTAACTCTTGTAACTACAGACTAGATAGAGCAAATTATTATCCCTTAACAAGGCATAAATCCATTGAACTTCAGAAAATATATTCATGCTATACTACTGTTTGACTTCAAAAGATAAGTTGGCACTTAACAAATACTTCAAATAAAAAACTGTGAGCCAAAATCTAACAACAAGAAACGTGAAATGCAGACTTTAAGTTAGACTCCAAAAATAGCTTGGAAGCTATAGCAGCCACACAAATAAAATTACCAAGGTCCAGAGACCCACCTGTTCATCTTCATACTTTTTGGGATATACCATTAGGTTATTTAAATGAAAAAGAAAAAGAAGAAGAGTAATAATAGAGCAGAGGCCACGACTTAAAAGCTAAAATGAACATTGGAGTATCGAAAAAGACTCAATAAAATGTCTGCAGTCTGAACTGACGCATGATAGACTGAAGCGGAAGGAAAAAAGAACCTTGTAGAATAGATCTTCAATCTCATGCTCCCTAATGTCTGCAGGAAGGTTTCCAACGTAGATCATGCGAGAGTATCGTCCACTCATTTTTGTATGGAATGAAATGCTTAGTGATCACCTTGAACTCTGCAGATTAAAGTCACATGACAGCAATTAAAGCCACAGTATACCATTAAGACATAAGATAGCAAATGACTATTTGTTATGTGTAACATTTCCACCATCTGTTTGATTTAAGAATATCAAAACTAGAACAGGATAACTATGGTGCAAACCAATAAAGCAATCCATCAAGTGAGCTGTGCTCCACAAGCTCCAATTATTATGTGCTGCAAGTTGCTCCAAGCAGAAATTTATTTGAAACAAAATTGGTCCAAGATGCTCCAAAGCTCACTTTTATCCAAGTAGCTCCAAAGCAAAAAATTATAAGAAATAAACTCAGTCTCCCTCATCCTCATTAACAAGTTTGCAGATGTATTTCTCTCCATTGAGTGAGCTATAATCTCCAATTTTATATTAAAAAATAAAAACACCACCCTGATTCCTCCCATTCCCTATATTACATCCCTATGTAAGCTTCCATAGCTCATATTTGTCCAAGCGGTTGAAATCTATAAATGAACAAAGCATCTGTGTCATGAGATGAACAAAGATTGCCAATGTTATGCATTTCTCATTGACTCTAAAAATGTATAGAAGTATTTACTGGAAAGGATAAAAGGCAATCCCAGCAGCTGATACCAATTCAACTTCATAGGGTATGGAAATCCAAAAGAGTAGGGAAGATATATTAAGTGTAAATCGATGAAGGGAATATCACGTACCCCCTTGGCTTTCTTGTATGAGTAAATTTTCAAAGGCATAGCTACTTGTAATGCCTTTGTAGAGGAATGTCAAATAACATAATTGACTGACACATAAGACTACAAACCAAATGGTCTGATTCTTCAACAAGGAAAGATGCGTATTAAACCGTCTGTTTGCTACATATAGTTCTTAAAAGTAAATAATTGCTGGTGAAGTTGGATCTAATAGAATTATTCAATTTGCAGACATAACATCTACCAAGAGAGGCATTAAGGTTGGAATTAGCATTTGAGAACGTACTACTGCTACGTATAATCAATTAACACTTCAAAAACATTGAAGATGAAATGAATAAAGAGACGTTTCATACTTCAAGCGAAAAAGACTTGAAAGATACAGCAAGCACCCATATCCATCGAGGTTAAAACTCGACATACGCAGATATAGAATATTTCTTAAGTGAAAACATCAAAATAATTATCTACATCAAGCGTATGGAACTATAACATCATCAAACCCTAATATGTGGAGACTCGCAAAGAATGGCATACTTACAAGAAATTAAATAGCATAAAGTAAGTAAACAAATCCATCGTTATTCAAAAGTAGAGGAAAGAGTAAATATACTATTTTCTTAACTAAAGTATACATCGAATAAATCAAACAAAAAATAAGATCCATTCATCAATTTTCTTAACTAAAGTACTTCATTTCAATCATTTAACAGAGGTCCTAACACGTCTGCTGATAACTTCAAAATTTCTCAATCGCATTCACTATACACAGGCATCGGGAAAATTGGATTTTTACGCCTTAACTCTTGATAACTCAATGCAGAATTGCAAAAAACATGCTAACCATAATAACTCCAAACACTAATCGATAAAGATTTCCATAGCTTTAATTTCAATTAAATCTATCGTGTATTAATAAACACTAACAAAATAGAAATAAGATACAAGATGCAATCAAATTAAAAATACATGAAACATACATAATCAAAGGAAGTAGCACATTCTGGAGCAATACAAAATTTCAGGAAAGCTTATTTCTTCACATTAGTTAATAAAAATTATCTTTGAGCATTTGATTAATATATATATATATATATATGGAGCTGATTTGTGATAAATTAGATTCGGAATTAGGAAGTTGACCTTATGCCAAGGCTGAAATTGCAGAAGAATAGCCACAACGATGGATAAATTTAGGGTTCGCCGGCCTGTTTTATATCTACACTCCACACCTGATCTGTACTACTGTAAAATAGGTTAATTACTTTATTGCCCTAACCGGGTTTGGCTGAATGCCTCTAAACGAACCTGAAAACTCAATTTCATTTGCATGCTTTGATTCAAAAGATTCGGTTTGAGGTTCGACTCTAACCCGCTCGATCCGAGCTTGAACTTTTTATTAGGCCAACTCAATTAATGTACTAGAATTCTAGCTAGAAGGTTGTTCGAACCCAATCCAATTAAACTAGATTCGAACATCTATCATATCATATTCATAAACTCATAAGTCACACTCATACAATTAGGTCTCAAATCTTAAAGTCAAATGTGAAAACCTCCCTGTCTATGTGGCTAGGGGTACGAATGGATACGGTTCTTTTAATCGAAAAACCGAACCGAACCAAAACCGGCGGTTTCGGTTCGATTTTTTAACCGACCGGTTTGGTTATGATTTTCTTTTTTATTCTAATATGTAAAATTATTTGATAATATGCCCCTAATCTTTGGAACAATGTCAAGGCTTATTTTGTTACTCCCTCCGTCCCTAAATGATTGGTACATTTTAACTTTTTATGATCAACAAAACACGATTTCAAACATAAATATCTCCTGATCTACATATGAAAAAATTATAAAAAGTTAATAGTTCAAAAATATATATTGAAACGAATCTAACAAAATATCATACGACTATATTATTTCTTATTGGTTAATGAGAATTATTGATCAAAGTTTTTAAAATTTGACCATGTAAAGTTAAAATGTATTAATCATTTAGGGAACGGAGGGATTATACAAAAAGGGTAGAAACAAGTCAGGGGCACCGGGCACCCCTAAAAGTTAAGTCGATAGTTGGGGGGCAAGCATATGTGTGTGGATAATATATAGTGGTTCCCGCTTCCCTCCCACTGAAAATTCAAAATTTAAAGTTGAAGTAATTAAGCTGTCCACAACATCTCTTCGTTCCCAATCCCCAGTCCTGAATCCAGAAAAATGGAAAAACGACTTCGTTCATCTCTTGAATCTTCAGCAGAAGAATTCCTGAAATCCGCCACAAAATCATCCTTCAAATCCATCAAACCCAGCTTAAAAACCCTAATTCAATCTTTATCTTCCTCTTCACCCCTCACCAAATCCCTCCCATCATCTCTCCAAACCGCCATTTCCTTATCAATTTCCAATTTCAACACCTCCTCCGTCTCTCCCAACAGCTCCCCTCCCTCCAAACGCCCCCGTCGTTCCTCCAGAAAAACCGAAGAATGTGCCCCGAACCCGAGACAAACCGCTGTCCAATCTCTCCAGATTTTGACCTATGTTGTTCAGTTATGCGTGTCGCATCCGGCTAATTTGTTCCCGGCCTCTGATTTGCTACCAGCAGCGAAGATTTTGAATGATAACTTGATTTTGTTCGAGTCTGAGGAAGATTTGTTAAATGAGATAGCGCATTTGTGTGAGGAGTGGTGGAAGGGGGGTTGGGAAGGGAAGGAGTTGTTGATTTCGCAGTCTTTGCCTGTTTTGTTATCGAAATCATTGATGTCGAAGAAGAAGATCGATGTCCATAGAGTATATGCGCTACGGGAGGCTTTTAGTTTGTTCGATTTTGAGGACGAGAGTATCGAAGATTTAAGGCATTTACTTATTCGGTGTTTGATTTCCCCGTTGTACTTGAAAACCGACGAAGGGAAGAAGTTTGTGGTGTTTATGTTTGGGCTGAGTGGGCAGCTAGTGAAGGAGGTTTTGGCAATGGTCAAGTCTCAAATACCGTTGGGGCGAAAATCCATGCTGGAAGCCTATGGGGAGATTGTGTTTAAGGCGTGGAAGGCGATGGAGGGGGAGGCGAAAGAGGAGGTTGAGAATGGATTTTTGCAAGGGTTGATTGAAAGTTCTATATATGCGGGTACATCACAGCTTTCTTCGTGGGTTAGGATAGTTTTGAGTTGGTTTATTAATCAACGAACTGTAGAAGGCGTTGAGAAGCTACTTTTTCGCCTTGCTGAGCCTTTGATTTTTCGCTCTCTGCAGGTAATTACTTTCTCGTCGATAGTCTTTTTTGTAATGTATCTTTAGATCGAGGTGAATGGTGAGGATGATAAAACTTCAAAATTTGCCTAGCTGTAGATAATCTACTTAAATTGAGGTGAATTGCGAGGTTGGTAACCCTTAAGTGGTCAATAAGTTAAGCTTGAAGTATTATACTCCCTCCATCTCACAAATTTTTTACATGCACTTTAACTAAATAAGTCACTTCAACTAGTAGTAAAACAAGAGTCTTGCTTGGCTCGCGCAATTCCTTCATAGGGGATCCCACTCGGGGGTACTGTAACTAACTGCTCGACTAACGTGATAAGTTGTTACAATATATCCCGGAATAATTAAATTTCTTTTAACAAAAATAGTTTTACTTGTTATGCTTTTCCGCTTGCGTACTAGTGGATCTCTTCGTGTTATCTCTTGGAGGGTTGAGTATGAGCGGTATTTTCCGACTAATTCCCCTTAACGAGCTGGTTGGCTCATTTAATAACTTACCAAGCCAAAGATGAGCATAGCTTCTTGAGTCGTTCATGTCTGTAATTACGTCGCAACTTTACCTGGTATTGAGTTATGCACTTGCGGACTATTCCTCGTCCTGCTTGCATCTACTCGTTAGAGTTATGCAGCATGGATCACTCTGCACAACACTAGAATTCTATTAACTTCAAATATTTCATCTGTTGGGTATTGACAAGTATTATTTCCATAATGACAGGTTGCTAACTCAAACGTTCGCCAAAATTCTTTGCATTTACTACTGGATTTGTTCCCTTTTGAAGATCCAGATGCCACAAAGGATATCAAAGATTCATTGTTTGAGAAACAGTTTTATCTGCTAGAAAAATTAGTTATGGATGAATGTTCAGGTGTAAGAGTTGTAGCTGTGGAAGGTTGTAGTCGAATCCTGAACATGTTTTGGGAAATTATTCCTTCACAAATAATCACAAAGATTCTTACGAATCTCTTTGATCAGATGGCATATGATGCATGCTCTGAAGTGAGACTTTCTACCGTGAACAGCATAATATATCTACTTGGCAATCCGTTATCTCATGAGGTCTTGAAAGTACTTTTACCTAGGCTCAGACACTTGATTGATGACGATGCTGTTTCAGTCCGCACTGCTGTCGTAGACCTCCTTCTTTGTCTGAATGATATTCGGAGTTTCCAGTTTCATAAGGTATTAAATAAGATTGTGATGTTATGTTTGACTTAAATTTAATTGTTAACTAGTTTTACTTTTCTAACCTTTGCCACATTTGTCAATCATTTTGTGAAGGTGGTTCCATTAGATCTGCTATTGTCTAAACTCGCAACTGATCAACCACTTGTTGGGAGGAAGATTACTAAACTCCTTATGCCATCATATTTCCCTGAAAAAGTAAGCCAGGAAGAAGCATGTAAACGCTGCCTCATGCTCATTAAGAGGTCTCCGATTGCTGGGGCTAGGTTTTGTGAATTTTCCCTATCCGAAGGATCATCTTTGGGATCTCTTTTGAAGCTTTTCCAACTCCTTCTTAGTTTCATCTTGTCACCTGAAAAGTTGGATGCAGAACAGTTGGAAGCCTTACTTAGTGCAGCTTCTTGTCTATGCAAACATTTGGTGAATGATAAAAATATTAAGGTTGCTTTACGAGATAATTTATCTGGCCAAAAGCTGAAGCATCTGTTTGCTATTGCATCGGCACGAGCTCAATCTTATGTGTGCGACATAGTTTCTGCCATTTGCCCAGATGCTGGTGATGATCTTTTTGAAGATTGCATGAAATTAATATTGAACTGTTCTGACGTAACTGATAGTACAGATAAGCAGGGTGAAGTGCGAGCTGCCCATAAGATGGTTATCTCATGTAATTGGATTGAGGATATGTTAGAAGCCATAACAGTAGTTCTGCAAAAGACTGTCTCAACATGCAATTTCAGATTTAGTATAAACACTTCAGGAGCTAGGAAGAGATCAAAGTTATCTAAAAAGTTGCCCAACACTATCAAAAGTTTTGAAGATGATTATGCTATTGCTGCAGGATTAGCCTGGCAAATCAAGGACCTACTTGTATCTGGCAATACGAGAAATGCGATTCTGTTTTCTCCACATTTGGCTGCAGTTTTTAATGCTTTGAAAGCAATATCTGAGATCAGCATTTTAC
Source organism: Echium plantagineum (assembly GCA_003412495.2). Taxonomy (NCBI): domain Eukaryota; kingdom Viridiplantae; phylum Streptophyta; class Magnoliopsida; order Boraginales; family Boraginaceae; genus Echium; species Echium plantagineum. The sequence continues at coordinate 12,983,665 of CM016564.1, forward strand.
AGTGCATGCAGTGTGACACCATGAGTGCATCTCCTATTTCAGCATACACAGCTCTTTCCCAGCACATGTCTCTCAACAAAATCAGCATAAGTGATTCCAAAACTCCATATGCAAAAACAAATTCAGAGGCAAGTGAAGTTTATGCATTTTATTTCAAATCATTTTAGTATCAGCATTGCCGTCGTAGCAAGCATGAATCCAATATTTCCTTTTCTAGATTTGCTTTTAATATGAGCATTGCCATAATAGTAAGCATGATAAATAGAAGTCTCTTACTTGAGCTTCTTATAAGTAATGAGGATTTGACTAATTTGCCTCTTTCGATATAATTCCAGAAACCTGCAGTGGGGTTGACCATGGATAATATTTTCAGCTGTACAAATAACTTATTGAGATCCAATGCTTCAGGAATAAGTGGTGAGTCATACTTAAACTTGAATCACGACTATTGTTCTCTCTGCCATGGGCAGAACCAATGGATAGATAAGTCAGGTTTTGACTTGATTGGTAATAATTATATCATAATTTTGTGTTTTCACTATCATTTCTACTTGTGATTAGTAGAAAACTGTTTTATGCCAAAATCTGTCATCGCAATTGGTAATCAGCTGGCCAAAACTTTCCCCCTTGCCAGCTCTCCTGGAAATTAATAACATTTCAGTATACCTTGTGAAGATACTGGCATTTTCCTATGACGCATCTTTTTATTTGATAATACTGAATAATCTTTAGTGTTACAGCATTTTCAAAATCTTTGAACCTTCACGTGCTTGATAAGGTTCAATCTGAACTTCAAAGAATTCTGTGCTTCTGACTATGATGTAAATCTGACTACCATGGCAGGACCTATTGCGACTAATGGAAAGAGGGTATCAAATTTTATGAAGATTCTGACAGCCATTATGAAGTTCACTATTGATACTGCAATAATGGATCTTATTTCTTCTTGTTGCTCAACAACAATGAAATTCTTGCTGAACTGCATTCAGTTTGTAGTTTCCAATTTAAAGAAGTGGTCAGGTGATCTTATGCAGTTAAGAAAAGAGGAGCAGACCGACATATTTCATTGTTTGAAGAGTTCAATCACATACTCGGCTAAATTTTTAAACGTCGCATTTGCAAATTCTTCCGCTGATTCCTCACCTCCAAGTTGTTACCATCTTGCCAATGAACTGCTTAACCTTATTGTCAGAGTGGAAGAATGTCTGGGATATACATATGCTGTTCGTCTCCGTACTGTAATCAAGCCTTGGATACCAGATATAATTATTTCACTTGGATCTTTGCACTTACTCAAGCCAACTCCTGGTGAAAGCATTGCAACTAACGATGCTATATCAACTTGTCCAATATGGTTATCTGTTCTAGCTAAAGTTGAACTATCCGAGCTAAGAGATTCAGCTTCCGATGAAGTTTCCAAAGAAGAAGGTTTCGTCGCTTTTAGAGAGCTAATTAAAATTACGCTTTCACAGATAAGGATGAATTATGATGTGTTGGATGCAGTAGGTTCAACATTCCTCGGTGTTGCACAACTCGGTCTGGAAAGTAGAGATTTCGACCTTACTCTTGGGCTATTATGCTTTGTTTGTGTGAAGTTGATCAAATGTGATGACCAACATCAAGGAAGTCTTAAGATGATGATGGCGAGGATGGACGACATGTATCATCTAATAGAGGCAGAAATCGAAAAGGCGAATGGCATTGAAGATAGTAGTAGGCTTTTACACAAAGCAAAAGCATTGCTTGAACAGATTTGGATGAATTACTCGTACAATGACTGAAGAGCAAATGGAAGATATGTGTAGTTAAGATAAAGACATAATGTAAATGACATCTTTCTGGAGAACAATTTCACAAGAACATGTGGAAACTAAGATCATCGATGTAATCGAATATATTGTTCCATTTTCGAGTGTATATTAAAGAAAACTCATCGTGTTTCCAACAAAACTATCATAATACACATGATACATCTAGTTAATCTGCACATCGATGACTTTCTTTTCTACCTTAGCCTTTGGAATGGATATCAAAAGAACTCCATTTTTGAGCTCAGCTTTAACCTCTTTTTTCTCACAATTATCTGGTAACCGGAGCCTAGTATCATATGAACTATAACTTCTACTCATCCATGAGTCCTCCTCGTTTTTATTACCATCTCCACCTTCAGTAGTTTCTTTTTTATGTTCTCCTTTTATGACGAGCACATCATCCTCGATTGAGACCTTGACGTCTTCCTTAGCAAGTCCAGGCATGTCGAACCGCATCCTGATTTCGTTCTCATCGTCCTTGATGTCCCATGGGGCACGGACGACACCCCCTCGTCGCTCTCCGGTGGATGTCATGTTCATTCCTGGGAAGGTCATTGCGTCCTCGAATAGCTTGTCCATTGTGTCTAGCATTTGCCGCATTGATCTCATTGGAGACATTGGATCCAATAATCCTAGAAAAAATAACAGTGGCGGAAAGAAAATTTGAATTAGTTAATGATAATTTCAAGAACACAAAATTATTACTAGTATACCCTTATTACTATGATACATGTTATATGTGGCAAAATCTCTAATTTTTTGTTCGTTGAGAATTTATTGATGACTAAATATACAAAATATTTTCTTATAAAGAAAAGTATAAAAAGAAATATTATTAACGAATTGTGGTGCATATATTTTCTTATTTATGGCTTCTAGTATTTTGTACCGATTTCATTAACGAATTGTGGTGCATATACTAAATGACTAATTTCATTAACAAATTGTGGTACACATACTAAATAAGTTCATAGAATAATATTTATACGTTCTTTTCTCTAATCGTATATTTGTGTATCATAGAATGATACGGTTTAATTAGTTTAATTAATATGATGAACAATATCATTAGTGTCTACACTAAACTAAGTAAATATGTACACTAATTAATATGATGAACAATATCATTCATTAATGATCCGAGTCATTCCCACCTTTGTGGTATTCGACTTTTCATAGTTAACGATAGATACGGCTCAAATCGTAAATATTTCTAACTGAAAAATTATAAAAAGTTTGTATTTTAAAAATTACAGCAAAAAAAGAATCTAACAAGATCTAAAATGACTATATTATATATTATCGCCTAATGACATTTATAGTTAACTTTTTTAACGTTTGACGTCTAAAATATAAAGTGGTCAAATAATTTGGGACGAAGGAGTATTAAAGTATTATAAGGTAAAGATGACATACCAAAAGGAGAAACATCAACAGCCAAGCTTGTTGGCCTAGTACGTTGGACAGATGTTCCTTGGTTGTTGTTTTTCCCTGAAACTTGGACATCAACTGATGTATCTCTGTTATCCTCTGCTTTCACTTGAAGCCTCCCAGATTGCCTCTTTCTGCATTCTGTATTAGTTGATGGGAACAAAACTGAATTCACAGCTTTCTTGGAGGACCCAACTGCAAAGTTTGATACTAGCATTGGAGAAGAGCATGAAATAAGCTTGCTTGCCATTTTTCTTCTTCAACAAAACAGGATTCTTAATGTTTCAGACAAATAAATGGAACTTGTTTGTTTGATGATTAATTGGTTTGCTTGAGGAGACAAATAGTTGGTATGCATGTATTTATAGGCATGAATTTTGATGAGAAGTTTGGAGATGAATGAAGAATGTTTGAGAATTGGAACACTCACCCATGTATGCCTCTGGTCCTTTCTAGAATTATTACCTTTTTATCTCGTTTTCTTGTGTTTACGGGAAAGATCGACTCAATTGTCATCTTGTCCTCTCCCATTTTTAGTACTCCCTCGTCCCTAAAAATTGTCACATTTTAACTTTTATTGATCAAACATAACAAAGTTTAATCATGAATTCTCATTAAACGACAATATAATATAGTCTTGTGGACCTTGTTAGATTCGTTTCATTATATATTTTTGAAATATCAACTTTGTATAATTTTTTTGTGTGTAAAATAATAGATAAATCGTATTTGTTGACCACCAAAAATCAAAATGTGACAATGAATTAGGGATGGAGGGAGTATTTGTTTTGTTTTGTCCCATCCATACCATAATTTAAGAAATATCCTTGATTGATTGAGTGTATCACACGGAACTTATTTAGCGTGGTTTACTTTAGTGATGTGATTTGCAAGCTATTACCTCAGCAGATATATCCAGTGCAGTGCACTCGACCAGTAGGCATTAAGAATCCTCATTAGGAAAGAGATTTTTTGTTATTTTTTATTTATCAGATGTTATAAATAAAATGCAAAAACGTAACAACTTTATTTTCGAGATGTATTCGAACTATCAATAAAGATTATTCTAGGATTACAAAAATGGAACAAATTCTTCAAAATTCCTGTTTGCTTTGGATAACACTAACTATGTGTTAAATCATCCCATCAATATGCTATGTGTATTGGCATGCCCCATAGCCTGTACCGATTCGAAACAGTCAGATTGCTATAGATGAAGGATTAGTTCAGTAAGAAGAAAAATGGGGATATTATACATACTTGGATCTATGGTAGTGATTTCGCCAGTTTGTTTGAAATCGCAGTCAAAATGATTCTGTTGTGTAGATTGATAATATGCATTCATGGCATATGTAGCATGAGCTCTGATAGTATTGGGATCAAAGCATTGCCCTCCTTCTTGAATTGGTCTGCAGTCCACGCCCCTCGATCTACATGCATAGTCGATGTTTCTTTGTAGTGCATCATCGCTTGAGAATGGTTTTGGGACACACCATGATGTTCCTTTACGAGATTCACCTGGTCCTGGATTTTCTGGTTCGAATTTTGGAGGAATGGTTGATCTAGCCTGCCACGAGAGCCAAATTTCACAAACAAGTGGTAAAGATCAAGAAAATGGATAACAGTAGTTGTATCATCAATGAAAAATGAGTGTGTGTGGTAGCGGAGGCTACCGTTGGCCTTAAGATCCCTATGTCATAGACAGGGGTCATGTCAGGCTGGAAAAGCCCGAAATTTCTTTCACAGGTTGGCCCTGGTTTGAGATTCTCATTGAAGAGGGCAAAGATGTATGTTTCAAAATTCCTGTGAGGCATCAGTGGAGTCCCAACCCCTGATGACACATGTTGGATGAGATTTCTGTTATATGCTGCAGCAGTTTCCTGATCAATGCCAAACTGCCCTGGATCGCCTTTTGACGGCCATCCAGTCTCAGCAATGACTATCTCAATGTCGTCGTGGAACCCAAGGAGTTTGATTGCTGAATAGATTGCATCTAACTGGGCATCTATCATGTTGGTGTAAGTAAGTTTTGTGTTTTCATCAGTGACTCCTGGATTCGGTCTGAAGATGGCGTAATCTAGAGTTTCTTCAGTACAGCCAAAAAATGGGTAGGCATTTACCAAGAAAGGTGAATTGGTCACTCTAAGGAAGTTGAGCAATGGCTTCAGGACATGAATGTCATAGCCTTGGTGGAACTTCCCTGATGATGGCGGTGTTGAATTGGAGAGAATGCCAAGTGAATGTGGTGTCGAGATTTGTATTCTACGATCCAGGGACTCCCCGACAAGGGCAGTGTGGAGGGTCTGCATAGCTGGAACAAGGGTAGAGACGAGTAACTTGTTTCCTGTTGAAAGTACTTCATTGCCAACTAGTAGTCTGACCAAATTAGTTGCAGGGATGTGAGGTACAATGTTTATTTTTACCCACTGCTGAGCATAAGTCAGTGTAGTGAGGTGTGGGATTTGATCATTAGGGATTGTTACAGTGATAGCAATTCCGGTGTGGGCAAATGCTTGAATCATCTCATAGTCAGCATCAAAAAGCCTAACACGGTTGATGATGGTGGAATGCAGGAGATAATGGGCAACTTTTGCTGGTGGAGGAAGGTTGTCAGCCATCGCGCCATAGTTAACCCCCACTGCCCCTTCAACACCTACACAGGACACCAGCAACTCAATAACAATATCGTTACATGCAAACAAAGAACATGATCGAACTGCTCCAATGCAAACATCGTACCAAGACTTGAACATCACGGTGTTGCAGTCTTGGTTCGGTTGCCACTCTAACCGGTGAAAAAAATATATATGTATTTCAAAAGTTGATAAGGCCTACCTTGGAGGTAAAATGGTACTGCTAGGAGAAGCAAGAATCCAGAAATAGTGCAAATATTCTTCTCTAGTTTAGTTGTGTGAGTAGAATGCCCCATCGCTGATGCAATACGAAAATGGAGGTTCCCCGAGGAGTGATATACACATAATGGTGAAGGTACTCTATTCGCGGAATAATGTATTTGAAGATTGAGATGCTTTTCTTTATAGTTAGGAGTGGTTGGAGTGTGTCTTCAGCAAAAGAATATATACAGAAAATTGATTGCAATATACTTTGCTTCTGCAGAAATTCATAGAAATATTTATTAATGTGGTCTGTGGGAACACTGAAGATAAAATAGAGATTCTTTAACCAGACAATTATGATCATTGGTTTGAATGATACACCTTCACCTTTTATGTTTAGTTAAAAATGGTGCTATTTTCGACCGAGAACGCTTAGTTCCAGAGTTGTGAAACACCATGACTTAACACAACGTCCATCGATTCCTTTCACCACTAACCATTCAGACATAATCAGAAATGGTGCAAAAAAGTCTTGTATAGCTCATCCAAAAGACAAGTAAGTAGCAAAAAAGAGGGATTATCATCGGCAACCCAACTCTGCTCTTCCATCCTCGTTAATGGATGTATTTCTGCATATCTTCTGCAGATCTATGTAACCTATGATGGTGTCTTCGAATACTACATCTTCGAGCTGAGCCTCTTCAAACGTGGAACCAGATAGCACGGTATTTTTAAATACAGCTCCTTTCAGGTTAGCTTTACCGAAGTTGACTCGATCTAGGACAGCATTTGAGAAGTCTGTGCCTGCAACAATTCAAACAAAAACGAACTGTAAATCCACATAATAAAACTGAGTATACAAACTGCGTATATATAAATAACATAGAGGATGAACCTTTAAAACTGCCTCCAACAGCATAAGCCTTAGACATGACGACTTCAGTCATATCAGCACCATCAAACTTGGCATCTGACATGAGAGCTGCTGATAGAGTCTTCCCCTTGAGGTTGTTTTTTTCATTCGTGAAGTCACAGAAGCGTAGATCAAGAGGCTTGTCGTAAACCCCATTGGCTTGGCCTATCGTGTTACCAACAAATGCTCGCTCGCACCTGTCAGGGTCTGTTGATAGAGGCGGCAATCTCTGCAAACCACCCAATGAAACATTCTAATCATTACAGAGCATTTGAAATTGATGGCATTGGCTTGGCTTGGCTTCATTAATATAGGCAACACACAACACATGCTAAAAAACAGCCTCTATCATTCTTCATGCAATCACACATATACCTCCCAAGTCTAAAAATGAATACTAAAGTTCACAAGTACATAATCAGATTGAAATTGCGTGAAGTCAAATCACTGAATTTTAAATGATTAGACAACGGGAAAGTCTGTGCTTATACTTCATAAGATCTTAGGTAACTCGCGTACGGCCAATTGATTTTAGGGCGAAACTTCATGGAATCTTAACTGAAAATACTCAAAACATATATGTCACACAATCTTATGTACCAAAATAATTGTGTAGTATGAACCTGGGCACCAGCAATAACAGGTGAGGCAGAGGAAACAGCCCAGACAGCAAGAAAGCCACAAGCTACACTTTTCAGCTCTTTAATCCCAAATGAACTCTCCTTACTTTCCACATCATGTCTCAACCTAATTCAATCACACATATTCGAGGTTATCGTCAATCTGTCCGTGGACTAATTAAGTTGCAGTTTAGTTCCACATAATTACATCGTTTCATTGTAGTCGTGAAAGGGGTACAAATGACTAACATTCGTCCCTATGACACATGTTGCACATTGTACATGCGACTTTAGGACTAATCTGCAACTATGTAACTATGTGAACTAAATTGCGGGTTCCTATTCGAGATCACATCGATAATTAAGTCAATCATATATATTTTAACCAATTCAGATTACTATAAGCTATGATATTACAACATACATAATATGAAATCAAGAAAAGAAGAAATGTTAGTACCAGAACATTTGAGGTGACAATAGGAAGGTGGCAAGTGGGGTTGTGAGGAAGTGAAGCGAGCATTTTGAGAAGTGAAGGAATGGTGGGAGGAGAAAGATTTGTGATGGAGAGGAATAAAGGAGAGTGCCATTATATTTTGGGATTAAATGAATCACTCATTTGCTATAGATAGTTTCTGCAAGATTTGATGAGTCGTTTATATCTTATCCACTCATACACTTTCTCGTCCGACTTGCCACACACTCGATTATAAATGTCATTTGGGTCATTAATCGTGATCAAGTCAGTGGAGTAGATATTTAAAAAATATGAGTTCGATTTATTTATCAATACTTTCTTGGTCACCCCGATTACACCAAACTTTTTTAGGGTGGTTTAAACTACTCATGTGATTTGTGTGCTATTAAATTCAATTAGGTACCTAATCTGCATTCAATAATAGCAAATACATATACGTTATAAAAGTAGAATCAGTCATTTGAAAATTAATGCAAAATAAGAAATATTTAGAGTTTGAAAGATAGAAACATGATTGATAAGATAGGATGCTTGAAAAGTTATATTATAAATAATAATAAAAATATAATAAAAAGTATTGTACAAAGATGTAACAAAAGATCCATATCCTCATGTTTTTGTTGATAAAATTCTTCATTAATGTTTTAACACACATGACTATTTTATAAAGATAATTTTGTAATTTATTACCTAAAATAAAAATAAAGGTTTTTCTCATCTTGACATCTAGATTTCATAATCATTGCAATCATGGCGATTTCACATTCTCTTACTTACTCTTTTGATTGTTGCGCACATCGGTTTTTCAAATCAAGATAGCAAAGATTGGAGGTGGGATGGTGAGGTGAAGCATAAGCTTGAAGATGAGATAATTTATTTTATTTTATATAATTATAAGGCTTATTTTCTTATGCTCCTGACTCCCCGTCTCCAACTATCCAGTTATTTTTGGAGAGGGGTCTTAACTATTAATCTTTTAAATAAGGGTCTAAACTATTCGTTTTTTTAAGTTGCTCTTATATTTTATTTGAGTCCAATTCGGTGCATCAATAATTCGGTGCACCCGGTGCATCAGGTACCCATTTAAAGGTTTTATGTGGGTACTGTACCACTTGCAACTTCATCATTGGTACTTGTACCCAAATTGTAATATAACAATGGTACAATACCACATATTTATTTGGAATTGATAAATATGTGGTATTGTACCATTGTTATAGTACCAATTTGGGTACAAGTACCAATGATGAAGTTTCAAATGGGTACAGTACCCACGTGAAACCTTTAAATGGGTACCTGATGCACCTGATGCATGGAAGATTGATGCACCCAATCTTTTCACATTTTATTTTACCGTCAAAACAATAAGTTGAGACAAGGGCGAATTCAAAAAACACATGTAAAATTAAATTTTGAGATAATTTTTTTAATATTTAAAAATGAGGATGAGCTAACCATATAAAAAAATATTTTCAACCCGAAATTCATACTCAAAAAACTCAAGGGAGCAAAATGAATTTGCAGAACGTAGATACATAGGTTGAGGAAGTAATAAGTACTCCTTTATTTTTTTACTTGTCATTCTAAATCTTTTTTTGTTTTGTTTTTTTTTTGTTTTTTTAGAAATTAGCTGTTGTGACTTGTGAATTGAGACTAGCTATTGTGAGTTGAGATAGGCGAGGATAAGACCTGATCCTTTCTTACACTTTTGTACATACTTTTTATTATACTTTTACTTTTCCACTGATTGGATGGATCAGTGTAACATAGAATGTCGCAAAATATTATAAAGGGTATGTAAGCCGGTGGACCGGTGAGGTATGAGCGGTCAAGCCTATTCTAAGCAAAGTGTACAAGCTAATACTCAAATGTGCTAGCGAACGTTGAGAACCGTGCAATGAACATTTTAACAAAAGTTGAACACTTTTTATTAAAGTTTTTTTCATATGCATCTAAATTCTCATTATCTTTTAAATCGGAGCCTAACATATTTTTTTTCAAATAGACACCTAAACCTATTTTTGACACCTAATTTTTCACCTTTTAACATAATTTCAGCTTTTCAATTTTTTTTGAAGCACAAAATAGTCAAACGATTATTAAAAGTACTCACCTAACTATACACTATCCTGACCTCAAAATTTAAACTAGTGGTCACTATTTAATCCAACCTAAATATCTATAATATTTTATTCGATTATATAATCTATATGCTCTTGTTGAATTTTAATGCCTTAGATATCATGGGGTTATTGTAGAATATGAAAATCCTGATAGTCCCAAACACAGACAGGTCCTAAAAAGGTGCAACGTTTCACCTTCATAAATACAGAGTAAGTTATTCATATAAACCATTATTGTGAGGTATATATAAACCTTGTTCACCAATCTTCCCCACCTACTGAATAATATC